>PVKE010006172.1:0-55587 GCA_004027555.1 Craseonycteris thonglongyai
AAATAAATGTAAGATATAATTTTCACTCATTTAAGAACAATTGCTGAAATTTCATGAAATTAACATTTCAGAAATTATTTTAAGTAGATCCACATGTGCAGGGACTTAACTAAATTATTCAAATTCTCTCCTATAAATGCCCCAAATTCTTGTGAGCAGATTGTGAGGGCAAGGATTGGGCTAGAACTAATTTTATGAATTATTTAAGTAAATATGATTGCTATGCAAAGAATAGTTCACTTTTAAAAAAATGGAATTCAATTGTACCTGATTTTTCAAACAAGAAAACTTTAACCTATTTCTAAAGTTAGTATAAGTTTGTTTTTTAATAAGAAGTGTCTAATGTCATGACTCTGGGTTTGGCTGGTGAAAGACATGGAGCCCCTGTGACATAGTCAATTAGATAGAAGTATCACCTGTCATAAAGTATTTATGCCCTTATTAGCACTGTGAATGATTGAGTTGTCAACTCTATAAGCCAGATAGGGCAGAAACAGTACCTGCAAAGATTTGAACATGGATTTGTCTGCAGTCAAGTAAATAAGTGACTGGCAGATTTTAATAGAAAACCAGAGGAAGCAGAAATACAAGCAGGAGGAGTTCTGTGAGTGTGGTGGACTCCCCACCTTGCCAGTTGCGTATTTCTTAGTGCTTTCCATATAGTGAGCCTTTATTTGAGTGACCTAAGCCTACAAAAATCATTTGTGGGGATATAAAGTACAATAGTACTAATGGCATAAACGTCAACATGTCAAACATGAAACAATACATTGCAATGCTTGCCTCAATACTTGGGCAAATGCCTAGAGAATGCCTTAAGCTGCTTCTGCCTTTCAATTGTGCCACTACTCAAATGCCAAAAAGACATTTTTATTACATTTTTAGTCTGTATCCTCAAGGAATCTCCTATTTATATTTCTATTGAACTATGAGTTCTCACCCTTTTGAAAATGAGTAGCCTAAAAGTATGTGGTTAAAGGTAGTTGTATTTAGGCTTTTAATGTGGCATCAGTCATGAATCAGAACAGTTTGCTATGTACCTTCTCGGTCAGGTAGAGTGATTTATTTCACTTCCTTGCATCTGTGCTCATTCTATAACATGTTATGTCAGCCCCTTCTTTGGACACACATATATTGGACTTTATATTGATATGTAATATCAAGGAACTGCAGGTACACATATATAGCGAAATAATGTGAATGATAATGTTGCTCCACAGTCTTCAAATTGATATGTCTCTTAGCAAGCAAAATAAAAATTATTTGAAGACAACGAGTACGGTATCTCTCATTCTACCATGTGACAGTTCACAGACAACACCACTCCCTTTTTTTCACTCCTCTGTCATTGCTGTGATGTGGTAGATGTTTACTTCTGGTTTTCCTCATTCCCCAGTCCCAGGAGGCTACATTGGGAGTTCTTCACTCTTGGAAGGAATTGTGTCCTTTGAAATGTTTCTTTATTGTTTTTTAAGGCCTAAAGGACAAAAGACTTGATTAAGTACAAGTATATATCTGGTCATTTATTTATTTATTTATTTATCTATCTATTTATTTATTTATTTAATTGTTTTTGACAGAGAGAGAGAGAGAGAGAGAGAGAGAGAGAGAGAGATACAGATACAGAGAGAGAACTGAACTGGGAGAACTCCCCAGTTCAGCACATGGGTCTGCACGGGCCGGGGCCGGGATTCGATCCTGGGTCCCTGGCACTGCAAAGTGAGCACTTAACCCACTGAGCCATCCCAGCTTCTCCTATATCTGTTTTGAAGTAGGAAATAATATTATGAAGCTACTCATTCTACCTAAAATAAGCCATAAAAATAAAGTTATTTCTGAAGTTGCCGTATAAAAAGTATACATTAAAAGAAGAGTAGAAGTTGGAAAATAGTTTTACTTTCTATGATGGCAATGCCCACTTTGATTTTCCAGCAGTAGTCTTGGGTTAAGATTGGTATTCAGGCTGAATATTCATTCACCTGCAAGTTTACATGGATTAAAAAAGGGTAAAAGACAGGTAACAGCGCAGCATGCACAGCAACAGCATAATGGATGCTCAGTTATGCTGAGCAGCTTTGAAATATCCCAGCACCTTGAACTGGTTAACAGTGTCACAATGGACAAGGCTGGGTGTGACCATCACAGATCAGGAAAGCTGTCAGCTCTAGGGGCCTTTCAGTTTAGTACTTTGCTAATGATGAAACTCCTTGGAGACACTTGACAACCCCATTCTCCGGTGTACATACCTGCCTATTGTCAATCCCAGGGTACTCACCGATTACAAGTTATGTCTGTGGTTCTCAATTTTACTGCACAATCAAATTCTGATGCCCAGACAGCATTCATGCCAATTAAATAATGTTTGGAGTTGGGAACCCAGGTATTGGGATTCAAAAACATAATCCTAGGTGATTTCAATTTGCTTCCAAGTGGGAACCATTGGATTATTCAATAAACAAACTTGACAACCAAGTACAGATGCTTAGTTCAGTACAAAACGTAATCATCAGGATGCCAATTCATCTTGATCAGCATACATTTCTTGAGTAAGTGTTGCAAGAAGGATTTGGCTAAAGATCTAGGCTAGGTAAGAGAATAAAGGCTATGAACTAGATGTTAACTCGGTCTTTCTAATGAGAAAGTCCCAATTTCTTTAGTATTCAAACATATGCTGTTTAAATGATAGCTACTAGCAGTATAAAGCTATTTAAATGAAAAAAAAATAATTGAAATAAAATATAATTTAAAATAAAGTTTCACAGTAATATAGCCACATTCTAAGTACTCAATAGCTGTATTAAGCCAGTGGTTACTGTATTAGAAAATGCAGGTCTAGGACATATTTATTACCACAGAATATTCTAACATATGTACAAAACATTTTTTAAGTTATAATAAAAAATTAAGCCTTATTTTGTTTTAAAAAGAGGCAAAATATATACAGGCAGTTCATAGGAATGAAAACATGATATATAAATATATAAAAGTGTCTTCAACCTCATTCAATATTGAAGAAATGCATATTAAAACAAGTGTCAGGTAACACTTCCTAGAAGATTGAAAAAAATGTGAATATTGGAATCACAGTGTTATTTAAGACACAATTTTCCAAGTTATTGTATGTAACAAAATGACATCATTTTTAATTTTAATTGTTATACATTTAATGTAATGGTTTTTCTAAAAAAAATTTTAACTACTACATCAAAACCATGGTGTTATGGATACACAAGAATAAGCTAAAAATGAAATATAAAGACAAGCATTTAAGAAACAAAAAGAATCAACACGTATTCAATACTTATCTGCCAGGTATTAGTCTATATACATTATATGTATTTATTTAAATAATCTTCACAACCTAGTGAGTTAGGTACTATGATAATGCCCAGTTTATGTTTAAGAAAATTGAGAGTTCTTTAGGTTATTTTTCCAAGGCCATATAACTGGTTGGAGCACGGTTTTGATTCCCCAAAATTTGGCCTAAGAATCCTCTCTGCTACATGTTCAAGTGTCATGTGTTACGAAATCAACATTTTGAAGGAGAATGCAAGTGATTCAAGACAGGAAAATGTTGTCATGGGGCATGGGGAAAAAGACAATTTCAAACTCTGCTGGTGGAAGAATATATATGTACAAACTCTTTAAGTATATTGAAGGAAGGGATTCCAAAACAATGTTGGTTAATGCTTTAAATCTACCCATATATGTAATCTACACAAAAAAACAACTCAAACAATATTAGGGATTTATGCTGCAAGTTCACTTGTACTGTGCAAAAGAAACATATGCACGGATATTCATTGCAACATTGTAATAACAAAACAATGGTGATCCAATCCACCAGCAGTAGGTCACTAACTTAAGTAAATTATGATACCTCCACACAATGGAGTAATTTATGGTCATCAAAAACAGATAATCTAAGAATACACTGGCCATTTCTGGAGTGAATTTTAAAACTGATGTAAAATCTTGAAGTGAATGTCATTTGTTATGAAAGAATGCATTTGAAGGCGTGAAGAAAAAGAGATGGGGGCAACGGAGGGAATATTTATTTATTTATTGAAAGCACAGTAACAATTAGGTTTATATGAGGTTTCAAATGGAATAAAGCACTCTTGAAGTA
The DNA here is from genome assembly GCA_004027555.1 of Craseonycteris thonglongyai. NCBI lineage: Eukaryota > Metazoa > Chordata > Mammalia > Chiroptera > Craseonycteridae > Craseonycteris > Craseonycteris thonglongyai. The sequence continues at coordinate 4,130 of PVKE010006172.1, forward strand.
AAAGAATCAAGGGTAACAGATACAGGAGAATGGATAGGAAATAGTCCAATTACTGAATTTTTAAGAAAAATAGATAATGGCTATTTCCTACTTGTTATATGACATCTTGTATCATTTACTGATAGTATAAAGTCTATGGGAGTTATCAATATGAAGCATCATATATTATTTTAATACTTATTTTAGTAATTTAAAATGTGTATTTATATTTATATAATGGTTGGGTGGCACTTACAGTCTTTGATCATATTATGACAGTATAGAAAAAACACCTTAGTTCTAAAAAAAAGAAAAGAAAAGAAAAACACCTTAGTTCTGATGCCAAGCTGGTCTTTGAGTCAGTGTCCTTTCAGAAAACTAGAAATTATTCTGGGCATCTGAAACTGGGATGTCATCCTAGGAAATTGATTACAGATGAGGGGAAAGCTGATCTGTCCAATGTGAGAAAGTGAGGCAACTCAGAGCTTAGCTACAGCAAGAAGATAATGTAACTCCAAGAGATGGAGAAATAATGAGAAGGTGGTGCTTCCAGAGCTCAGAGGTTGACGTTATTCAGTTAGTGCCAGAACCATGGGGCTACCTAATTGAGGATTATGGAAGCAAGAGGTGCATGTTGAGAGCCGGGGCCATTTAAAAGACTCAGCCACTACCAAGAAGCTGAGGAGGCAGAGCTGCAACAGGGAGAAATATCCTGGCTCCTCTTTTTCTTTCACCCACCAATCTCTATTACCTGCCCAGGTGGAAGCTTGTGAACACAGGAGCCCAGGATTCTCAGTCTACATCACACAACCCGCCTGTGCCTCAGAAGAAATCAGGGAAACAGCAATACATTTTCTACATCAAATAGGAAAATGACCAGTACGGCTCTATGAAGGTATATGACTGAGGACAGCTCACCCATCTTTGGACTTCTTTTTCTTTACTTACAGAACTGAGGGTGCAGGGAGAATCCAGGTATCCTTAGTGATCTCTCACTTTCAGTTGCACAATTGCATGCTTCCCCATCAACCCATAAGGAAAGTAGATCAATAATATTTTGATACGGAAGCAATTTAAGATAGTAAGTCCCCAGCTAAGTTCATATTAATAAATGCCACATTTATAAAGTTTTACATTTATCCCTCTTCCTTTCTGCTAACATTCATGAGTGTGCAAAGCTAGCAAAGAACAGTATTTTAATATACCAAAAGAAGGAGATCCCTGGTGAATACGAAATCATTGGTTATGGGCAGGGGTGTCAAACTCAATTAAAACACGGGCCATTTGGCGCCACAGGCAAGATTCACGCCGGCCACATCACATTTACAAACGTCGCCGGAACTGAGTCAGCGCGTTGATACACGCTCACAGGCCCCCAAGAAAGGCACTGGGCCACGTGTATACTCATCTTCAGTAAACGAGGGAATTGTGTGTACGGTATTGCCTCGATCTCCCCTAAGCGCTATTTTTTTTCATAACAATGTTTTCTCTTTTTATTTTATTTCAGAGCATCGTGGGCCACAAAAAATTACCTTGGGGGCTGCCAGTTTGACACCCCTGGGCTAGGGTCCTCTTTTATACAGAATTTACTCTAAAAGAGTAGGATTATGCTATCTTTAATCAATTATGGATTCAATCCTTTGTTGTTTATTAAAATATGTACTGTAGTTCAAAATATAGATTTGCTTTCTATGTGAGGAGGATAGCATTGGTCTCTTTCTCATCAAAAATTTTGCAGATGAGTGCCAAAGCTCAGTGCAGAGGACTCCACAGAGGTTTATATGTGGATTAGTGCACATGTGTTGTTGCTTCTGGGATGGGGCTATTACATGCATTTGGTGTACAAGAGACAGCACTCTGTTATAATTTATTGTATTGAAATATTTTGCTTCTCTGGAAGACGTGATGGCTCTGTCTAACTCCAAACCTGGCACCTTTATTGACGGCTTCCTTGAGTACCACAGCTCCCATCTCTGATGCTTAATTATCACTCTTAGGATATTCACCAAGTTTTCTTGTACTTTCAGTTTTCTTTGGGCTATGCTCTTCATTCATCTGAGGCATGCTTGCCAGATATTCTTCAGAGCACCCTTCCAACTCAGGGCCTTCAAAGCACTTACTCCCTAGCCCCCACCCCCCTGCCCCATTACTTTTCCAAAATTTACTAGCTCATCTTGAGCGTCTTCTTTCCAATGACATCTGCAACCGTGTTATTTCCAGGGAGTCTTTCTGGATGACTCTGCATGGTTTGTGATATATAACCTTAATCAACCGAATTTCAAACTCATTCATATATTATTCATTCTTTTTTTACTCTACTTATATGTTTGCCTTTATTCCAAATTATGCACTTGGCAGAACTAAACACGCAAATGCTACTGGCTAAAATGCATAGTATGTATGCTAACTTCATTAAAAAGTATAATTATTTCTTAACTAAGGCTGTGAATTCCTATGAGATAGGAAGGCCATACTTTTGGGCTAATGTGGTTTAGAATAGATATTAATAATACTATAATAGTAAAAGGAAACACTTTTATGATTACTTACTTCAAATCTAAAATACAGTAATCTGGTTTACAATGCAGAGATCTGTGAATATACTGAGATGAAGACACACATCTGCCATTTTGTATAAATATGGAAAGAAAAACTCTTAGTCATAGAACCAAGACTTGAACCCTATAGCTCTATCCGTCCATATTCCCACTTGCCTTTAGGTTTCATACCTTTAAGTTGGCATTGTCTGAAATTTTCTCTGTATTGTTATTGGCATCTTGCTCTTTTCAGAAATGTTCAAAAAATAATCCTTCAGGTGATTGAGAAGAGCTATGCTATAGAAACGATACAAGTGTTAGGGCATTTGTCCAGAAGTAGCCATGAGTATGAAAGGAGGAAAGAAAACACAAAGCAAATATAGTAGGAACTATTCTACAGAGCTGTGTCTATAAATCAGAGAGATGCTGTTCCAAAGAAATCATATTTTATTTGTATTCTGCAAATGAAATTTTTATTTGGCTCTGAACTCCCATCTTCTGCTATTTCTTATTGTTATTATTAATCTCTCATACTGAAAGGTGTCTTCCTTTTGGAGCCTTGAACATTTTAAGTACTTAATAATAGGGTTGTTTTTCAATAAGAGAGAGAGAGAACAGAAAAATTGCTAGAGCAGTGAAAAGAGATCCTCAGGGAGCAATGGCTTTATTACAATATGTCAGAGTCATCATGAATTGGGAGTGGGCTGGGGAATATCAGTTTCAGGGAAAAGCCTGTATTTATTTTAGCAAGTTTGTGGAGAGTTGCAGAAAATTGTCCCAAAAGCTACAAAGCTATTATGGTAGCGGTGGTTCCATCTTTACACCCTGCAATAACAAAAGGTTAAAAAAAATTTTGCCTCTTTGGAAATAGCTTTTCTATCCTTGGATCAGAATAAACACATGAGCTAATTTGCACACAGTGATATTTTGCACTTTAAGAATCTACATGTCTAATATGACAAGTAAATATAATCGTCTCTAAATTGGAAAGAAGTCGGTCTGTCTAGTCTCTATTTTTCTCTATAAAATCATAAACCTTTGGATACATGTACACACAATGTTGAATTTTCACATGGGCTACTCTCACTGTCTTAGTTTGTACTTTTAAATTCTTAGCCTTTGTATATTTAACTGTTCTAAACCAAATAGAGTATTTGCTTGATTATAGCACAATTTTTTTAAAGAGAAATTTTCACCAATAAGGAACTACATTTGGTATAATTAGAACAGGCATATGTATTCATGCAAATATATTCCTTCTGTCTCACTCTCCTTTGAAGATTGCTCAAAGCTTCACATGGAAGTCCTTGCCATTTCAGGAAACCTGTGTGACTTTTCATGTTGGGCCATAAAACAATGGCTGTCTCTTGCCTTTGCTCCAGGGAAAGTTCCTGTGAATCATCCTCTCCTCTCTTCTCTGCTATTGAAACTCACCATTCCAGGCTTCTGGATTGAAAACAGTAAACATGGCTGGATCTGATAATCTGGGGCAAGAGTAGCAAGCTCCATTGGTGCATTGTCTCAATTTCACATCACACTGGTGGCTTTATGGAAACAGTGGTCCTATTTCTCTTGTCTGAGCCAAGAGTGACTTGAATAGTTGGAATGTGAAATCAAATTCAGTTCAAAGTACCAGAGCTATAGCATAGAAAAGGAAGTGACAAGAACCTGTGGATGACAGTTAAGGATGTCACCTCTGCCCTCAGATTGCGTGCTTTCAGAGGCAGGCTCAATGTTTTACAGTGGTATGATCTTAGTCAAGTTGCTTTTAACTTATCTGAAAAGTGGGCACTGCAATAATATATTCCTGAAAGAATTTGTGTGAAAATTAAATGCAAAAGAAAATGAACAGGATAAGGATGAGGCTGAAGATAAAGAGAGGAGGAAGAGGAGAAAAAAGGAGGAAAACAGAAAAAGGAGAGAAAGGGAGGAAGGGCAGGAAGGAGGGAGGAAGGAAAGAAGGAAGCTTTGCAGAGTTAAATGAAGGGGAAAAAAACCACATGCAAAATTAACAATAGATCTGAAGTTATGGGCAGTTCAGCCAACAGATGAGAGTAAGTGCCTGCCTGAATGTATAATAGCATAAGGAGGAGGGGAGAGGACGTGGCAGTATTCTTCCCGGTAGTTTGGCTGTCTAGAGAAGGGGAATGGAATGGCAGTAAGGAGACAAGGACAAGTGGTGCATGGGCAGATAGAGAATTTGTAAATGGAGAGACTTGGGTGGGTGGGATTACATGAGAACTTGAGTGGTAAAGCTAGTGGAGGTCAAGCAATTGAACCTGAAGGTGATTTCAGAGGGTAGGCGATGGAACAGAGGATCCAGATCACGATTGGCTTTGAAGAGGAGACATATTTACTTATGAAAGAAGAAAAAAAAGTAAAAATGGGTTTTAATTTTGGTCTGTAGAAAGGGTCCTCAATGTGCAAAAAGGCCTCATGTTCACTGAGAATGAAGAGGGAGAAGTGATAGAGGTGCCAATTAGGAGAAGAATCCCCACATAGCACTGACAGACCATCTTGGACAAGTTGTGACTACAACTTGGCACCTGTGTGCACTGTCATTTGGTTTTCTCTAGCCATGGGCAATATCCGTTGTAAGGGACCAGAGGGTGTCAGTTCTTAGTTTGACCCAGAGTTGGAATCTATAGGGATACTGTGGTGGGAGGACACTAGGACAAGCACACATATGGACTGGCAAGAACATAGAGGAAGGAAAGTACCATAGAGTTAGCACTATGTAGATGAGGAAGCGAAACCATGGGGGTGCTGATAGAAGGTTGTCAGAGATCTACAGAGAAGTGGAACCAACAGGATGTACATAGATTTATTTTAAAAAATTAGCTCAGGTAATTATGGTAGTTTGTTCAGTCCCAAATCTGCAGCGCAGGCTTGCAGGCTGGCGACCCAGGGAAGTTTCAGCTCAAATCCAAAGCATTCTGTTGGTAGAATTCCCTCTTCTTCTAGTGAGGTCTGTCTTTTTTCTACTAAGACCTTCAACTGATTGGATGAGGCCCACCTACATTATGGAGAGTAATCTGCTTTATTTAAAAGTCTATTGATTTAAATGTCAATCTCCTTTCAGTGAAATGCCTTCACAGAAATCTTTAAAACAATGTTTGACTAAATATATGGGTACTGTGACCTAGCCAAGTTGACACTTAAAATTAACCATCACTGAGATGGAAGGAATCAAAGGAAGAGTGCAGTTATTGAGGCTAAAAAGCAAAGGAGTGAGGGAGGATAGGAGTGGGGAAGTTGGAAAGATCTAATGGTCTAGGATTAGGCTGACCAGACATTCTTTTAAACAGGACAGAAAACAACGGTACCATCCTATTTCAGATGGTATTTCAGATGGTATGGTTACCCTAGTCTCACTGAGCTAAATTCAAGGTGTCAGTAGGTTGTCCATACATACCATTTGAAATGAGACTGTACCTTTGTTTTCTGTCACATTTAAAGCCATGTCTGGTCAGCCTATCTAGGACAAAAGAGTAGAATATAAGCATTTACAATTTCAGAGATGGTGCAATCACAGGAAATGATTAAGTATCTAGAGGAGCACGCAAATGTCATTTAAGTCTAGGGTGTTTTATGGGTCATCCAAAGGATATTGAAGCAGAGGGTTTCTGAGAAGACTGCAATGGATAGGAGGGAATGACCTGTAGTTTGGGAAAGGACCCAAGCTGAGAGAGGTAGAATTTGCTATAACAATCTGATATTCATAAAATGGGAAAAGAAATGTGTTTTCTCTTTTTTCTTTTGTTGGCCCCTTTTCATGAGGAAGAAAGCAAAATTACATGGAATTGACAAAAGACATAAAAATACTTACTGACTACATGGAAATGTAGCATTTAGGAAAAGTGAGCAAACTTCACTTCAGGTCCCAAGGTACCAATATGGATTTTATTAGACATGCTCATCTCTTCTGGAAGCACCCTCACAGACACACCTAGAAAGAATGTTTTACCAGCTATCTGGGCATCTCTTAGCCCAGTCAAGTTGACACATAAAATTAACCATCACAGATGAATGTTTTACATTTTGCACTATTCCTCGACTATTATAGGATCTAATTAAATCTGAGCTCCACTCTCTGGTCCTTTATAAATTACTCCAATTCACAGAAAGATGTGGGAAATAGAAAAAAAGATTGCAAGAGGATCATGATTTTTGGAAGTAACTTTGGAATACTTCCCAGAGAAGTTCATATGTCCTGAAAGAGACAGTAACTCTTAATATCTTCCCCTCACCACAGTCTAACAGCCAGTTTTCCTCTACTAGTTCTGTTTATAATTTTCCTTTTTATTAAAACTTAAGTTGTAAAACTTATTTCCTCAGTTAAGCTTTCTTTGCAGTTGGCATTGGTTTCACTTTTTGTCTTTTTCCCTTTCTGATTTCAGCTGACTCAATTCCAAAATATGCCATTTTTTCTTACTGATTTTATCTTATTATTGCCATTCTACCTTGTAGATTGCAGCCAGAGGTCACACCCTAATCACTCAGATGCTGTTTTATCATTCATGTGAGATGCATCTATTAATCATGTTTTTCCTCCCAAGGGAACTGAAGATTAATCAAGCTGTGACATTTTCTTTTGAGTGACTTTCTATATTCTAGTTCTGATTTAGTTGTTATGTGCACACATCAGTTTCAATCATTACTGACTGATCTTAGCTGATTCTGACCAGGACAATGGTCCTCATCTTTTCCCTAAATTGATTCATGGATGTGTAATATTCTGGCCTCTTGTTCAGTACTTGGGTTAATGATTTGTGAAGGATTTCTCTGTACTTAAGCACAGATTTAAAGAGATATACTTAACATCTGTATAATGCTGAACATCTTGATGACCTCAGGATGTGAAACCCTTGACTGTGAGTGTATTTGTCTGTTTAGTTTAATGACATTTAAAATTCCTATATCAAGTTCTTGATGTAGGAAGTCAGAATATATAGTGAATGTTCTGCATATTTTTGGAGAACATTCTATCAAGTGAAACTCATGCTATGGCTATATCTCAAGACATTCTAGGTCAATTGTATTATGCTTGAAAACATGTTTGAAATGGCCTTACATATTTAGCACTAGATGACATACACTATAACTTATTTTATTTATTTATTTAAAGATTTATTTTTTGTTTTTTTGAGAAAAGGTGAGAGAGAGATAGATAGATAGATAGATAGATAGATAGATAGATAGATAGATAAGGGGACAGGGCCTAGAGCAGTCTCCATAGTTGTACATCATTAGTTGTGATATAGTTTCACTCCTCTCAAGTGGATGTGGGGCTGTGTGGGGCAGGCACTAAACTGGGGGCCTTCTGTCTGGAAGGCAAGCACCTTCACTGCTGAGCCATCTTGGCAGTTACCAGTTGCAGTTACCAGTTCAGCATATGGGTTTGCAGGGGCTGGGGCTGGATTCAATACCCAGACCTTGTGGTTGCAAGGCAAGCACTCAACCTGTTGAGCTATCCCAGCATTCCCTACTATAACTTATTTTACTTTAAATAAGATACAATTTTTAGAGGGATTATGGCATTTAATGTAGAAATCAGGTGGGGTTGAGGGTGGTGACAGGTGCCTATGATTGCTGAGGGGATCATAATGTTCCTGGTATGAGTGTATAGGACTAGGCTTTGTACATGAAGATCAGTTCCAGGCCTCTGTGTATCACATAATTGGTCTTGGTTTCACTGATGAAAAGAACATTAGAAACTAAGATCCACGCTTTTCATCAGATTGCAAGATTACTTTGAAATTAGTGTTGCTGTACTTTAAAGGGAAATGATGAGTGCATTCTTAATTTATCTGCTTTTTCTTCATTTTAAGAATGCTCATGGTTATGTGAATAGACTCAAGCACAATGTAACAATAAGATGACTAAGAGATGACTTTGAAAGTGAATGTGATTAGCGGAATTTTTATTTTCCTTAAAAACATTCATCAATTGCTTATTTGAAATACTACTTCTGTATAGCCAAAGAGCCGTGTTCTTACCACTAGATAGTGCTTATAACGAACAACATATACTTAAACTATCCATAAATGTTTAAAGGTTCTGATGATACAGCAGTTGCCACTGATACAGCCAATGTACGCTCAGGAAGTCATATATATAGGACACTTCTTTTACACCACAAACATCAATATGTGCACCTTAAAATGCTTAGAAAAAATGATGAGCCATTATGAACTCAGTTACTTTCTTTTAAGTTAGACATCTGCTATGATAATTATTATTAAATGCTGACTATCCTAGATCTCATCTTCTGTTTATTCTCCTCTGTAAATATGCTCTACAGCTTCCCCAAGTTTTTCTCCAGATCTTAGAATCTGTTCTGTCTATTGTCTATTATCATTTTCCCATAGTTACTTTTCCTAAAACTTTCTCATCAAGTTCTCAATACTTTCATACTATTTCCCCCCAAATGCATTTCAACAGATGGGCTGAATTTAAAAATACAGCAATTTAAATGAAAGGAGCCTTTCTTTCTAATTTGACACTCTCCAAAATCCAGCAGTCCCTAGACACATTAACATAGAGGTCACTCACGTGCCTTTGGAGTAAGTCCCCAATGCTAACAGTTGAGACATGACAATAGTCTCCCTATCCCTACATTTGAAGCCTTTTTGCAGTAGAGACTCTGAGAGATGTACAACTCTCATGAGAAGTCATAATAACAATTCTGACATCATGCTGGTAGAAGGAGAATGCAGGTGGCCATTGACACTTGAGGAATTAGGCTAGGAAGGACTCCAAAATGACCCTACGATATCCTAGACTCTATTTCCCCTTCCTTGATGGGATCATCACTTTCATCTGGTTAATCTTTCAAGGGTGAAGATTACTTGGAAAGATAGATAAGCAACTGTCCTCTACCCCTCACACATGTTTAATTACCATGACAAAGTCAAGATGAACAAAGTAGATAGAGTTTACTACCATTTATTTAAATAAAGGGAATGGAAATAGACACATATGCTTATATATTTGCTTATATTTTTTCATTAAATGGGAGTGTAAGCAAGACGGTCTTTTTTTGCACTATTTTTACTTTTCAGTTACAGTTGACATTCAATATAATTTTATATTAGTTTCAGGTACATATTTATATAATTTATGAAATGATTTCCCTGATTAGTCTGGTACTCACCTGGCACAAGACAATCTTTTTTTAGAAAATGTTACCTCTATGATCATTTATAAAGGGAGGGATGGAGTAGGCATAGAAGTCAGACTTTTCTGAACATACCTTGTTTTTTTAGATTTGACTCTAAAGTGATATATACCCTTTAATAATTGTACAAGGGGAAGGTGGGTGAAAGAGTGGGGGGTGGGGGTATGAGTTGAGAGGGGATACCAGATACGTGGTGATGGAGGGAGAGCTGATTCTGGGTGGTGAGCACATAATGCAATGCATAGACAATGTAATGTAGAGTTGTACACCTGGAAACTATGTAATTGTTACCAACCAATGTCACCCCAATAAATTTAACAGTAAAAAAAATAATTGTATACCAAAATTAAATTTAGGAAGCTATTTCTGAAAATCAAAAGTAAAATGAAAAAAATATGTTGAATTAAAGGCATAAGCACACAGAAAGCAATTATTTCAAGGGGCTTTAAAATACAGCAATTTATGCATACTTATTATTTTATACAAAAAAACTTAAATGCCTTTCAATAACTACATTTTGTTAATGACCCTAATTATGTTTTATTTAAAATATTGTATCATGACTCTGAAACTCATTCTGATGACACAGTTAAGAGATTACATTACTTGATTAGAAATTACAATTTTAGTATAAGAGAAAAAGAAATCTAAAATTTGAAGAGGTTAAGTAATACCCTGCAATCTTGAATTTGAACTCCAGATATATTTTCTCTTAAAGAAAATGGAAATATTTCCTACTTCTGTCTGTGATCAATCTAAAGCAATGATCTACCCTAGCACCTAGATTGTGGGCCCTACATAACACTTTATTCTAAATGAACCTAGAATTCCTTGTGGGAAATAGTTGAACCCAGACCTGGGGCATGAAATGCACCAAATGAATCCCGACTATCTTATGTCGGAAAACTAGAATTTTGTCAAAGACTACTGGAGTCTTGCCAGAAAGACTCAGGAGCCAACTCAAAAAGGACTTCACAATCCATAATGAAACAATTGGAATTAATAAGAATAATACCCAAAATGGATTAAAACACAGAGTAAGTTCAACATTCTTGAATTCATAATAATACAAAAAATCCCTTATCACTATCATTGAAAGATTCTAGGGAATTAACTCATTATTTTGAACACTGGTTCCTAGAAGGAAAAATTGACTATTTTTCTTTTTCTGATTAAACTGCATCTCAGAATAAACAAATATTTGATAAGAGGAAGTATCTCTGTACAGAAGTAGTCTAGATTTAAAAAAGATATTGAAGCAGGGATACTGGGATAGCTTCCTGGTTGAGTGCTTGCCTCATGATCATGAGGTCTGAGGTTTGATTTCCAGCTTCAGTATGTGCAAAACCATAAGATGAACTGCAGCTCAACTGGTAGCTGCTCGAATGACATGTTGGCGAAGATTCTCACCTCCCAAGAGGGAGGCACCCTGTTTCGGTTCCTGTTCTGTGTGGCCCCATATCCACCTGTGTGAAATGAAACTGTGTCACAATTAGTGATGTAGAACTATGGAGACTGCTCTGGGCCCTCCCCCCTTCTCTCTCTCTCTTACCTTCTGTCAAACAATAAAATAAATCTTAAATAAATAAAGATATTGAAGAAGGGATGATAGAATCAGAATATTGTTTTATAACCTCTAACAAAATAACATACTTAGAGAATATTGGTCATTACTAACATCATAAAAAACAGAAAACAAGGTATAAAGCATCTCCTGGTGGAAGTATACTGTGTGTCCTTTGAAGAATTCTTGCTAAAAAATCAAATCTAAGTCAAATCAAACTTCAAATCTAACTACAAATATGTAAGCAATATAGGAACAGAAAGACATATCATTTGACACCACAGAGAGGTGATCAGAAAACTGTGGGAGGGAAGCCGGGATGGCTCAGTGGGTTAGGCGCTCACTTTGCAGCCTCGGGGACTGAGGATCGAATCCTGGCCCTGGCCCATGCGGACCCACATGCTGAGCTGGGGAGTGCCCCCAGTTCAGTTCTCACTGGGGTGAAGACCCCGGCCCAGTTCCTGCCCTGTGCAGCCCCACTCCCGCCTGTGGAATGAAACTATGTGGAAAAACCAATGATGTGCAACTATGGAGACTGTTCTGGGCCCTCCCCTTTCTCTCTGTCTCTGTCTGTATCTCTCTGTCAAAAACAATAAAAATAAATCTTAAAAAACAAAAACAAAAAACAACAAAAAAACAAACAACAACAACAAAAACAAAACAAAAAAGAAAACTGTGGGAAACTATGACAAAAAGAGAATGAATGTGGTCCATAGGTAAAAAGACGTAAGAGAAACAGCCAAATGCAATGTATGGAATTTTTTTGTATCCTGATTTGAACACTATTGTGTATGCAATGCACACAGGCTTGTCATGTATGCTTTCAATAGATAAGCAATCAATCACAGGATGTTGGTTACATCACAAAACGACTGTCAACATTTTAGGTGTTGAAATTAAATAGTGCTTTTGTTTCAAAAGGAATCCTTGTCCCTTATAGATATATTTTGGGATATTTATGCATGAAATAATATGATGTCTCAGGCTGAATTTACAATAATCTAGTAGGGAAGGTGATGAACTGGGAGAGGACATGTATATAGGTGAAATAAAATTGGCCATGAGTTAGCAATCTTGAAACTGGATATATGCGACTTTTATTGTTCTATTTTCCTGACTTTGGTATATGTTTGAAAATGTCCATAATAAAACTTTTAATGCCAGGTAATTGTTTTCTCCTCTTTAAATTTTTAGTAGCTAAAGTTCTCATTCTTACATAATATAATTTTACTGCATTAAGGCTGACAATAATGAACACTATTAGGACCAAGTTAAGTAAAGGTTCGAGATTAAAGTGAACTTGGTTTCCTCAATCAGGGATGAAAGGAGGCCTTCTGATAAAGGAGCATTCAGGTTGGGAATGCTGTGGGAGATGAAAGCTTGTTGCTACCACGAAATAGAGCAGAGGAAGGAAAGACAGATCTTATGGAGGAAAAAAGAAATGGGGAAAAGAAGGGAAATGAAGCGGGTGGCCATACCTTCTCTTCCTTCTCTACTCGACACCCCAAGTGATGCCTGAGCCCTGGGCTGCATAGTTTTGGCTGTGACTGATTTGCTTTACACTTTCCCACTCTTAGAGAGTGTGGGGAAGAGAGGAGCTGTTGAGTAGATTAACTTCTCTTGTTTATATCTTTGCAAGGGGTTAGATTCCTTCACTCCTCTCATAGGAATACCGGTACTCATGGAAGGTGTCATAATAGCCAAGCTACATAATAACTTTGAGAACATCTAATCTACATTCATCTAGGCTTAAAAAATAATTGCAAAGGCATATATATATATATATATATATATATATATATATATATACACACACACACATATAAATTTATATATATATGCATAACACATTTTCCACAGATTTTTTAATTAATCAGCATCTGTATTTGTAGTTTTTGTTCTTTTTAATCTCCTAAAATACACGGTAAAAGGTAAAATTGGAAAATGGGACTAATAGGGAATGCATATATTTCAACACACAAACTACATTTGAAGTACTGAAAATTTTTAACAATCAATGATTTCAGTTATAGTCATTATTTAACCAGCTACAATATTTTTAAAGAAAAAATAGTCTAAGATGTAAATACAGTGAATATACAGGTGGATTATTCTGATACTTGGCAGGTGCAACTTGTAGAGTATAAAACAGATTATATGTTAAGAGTGTAATTAACAAGTCTTTAAAAGTCATTGTTTTAACATTAAAATGCATTTTGTTGATTTGCCTTAATGCTTACTCTGGATTATTCCAGTTTACTTAATGCAGTAAGAGTTATACAGTAAACACAGTTAATTCTCTTTACTCATGATAGTTATAGTTTACAAAGTCTCTGAACACTGAATTAGTGAGTACTGAACCATTGTTGGGTGAAATACAGGGTCAGGTTCCTATGAGCCTCTGGGCACATTTTTATCAACTGATCAGTACATAACCTTGTTTTATGTATGTGTATGTTTAAAGACACCTTATTTAATATGTGTAGTTGATTCATTAAGATTGAACTCACGGCCAACAAGCAGTATAACTCTTGCCTAATTGAAGCTAATCTATCACATATATTTTCTCCATAAGGCACATCAGAGCCTTCTTGTACTTAAGACTAGACAGCCTTAGGCACTAATGCTTAGGGACCCTTTTGAATAGCAGAATCACCAACAAAAGTACAAAAATGTGAAAGAACAGAACATTGCCTCTTTCAACTCAGTTGGAAACACACACCAAAAGAAACTCAAAATTTTCACCACTTTGTTCCTGTCTAATTGACCACAAAACAACATGGATATTGATTTTGGGACTACAAATAAATTTTAGCAAGTAGAAGAATTTACAAATACAAAATCTGCAAATAATTAAGATCGACTCTACTTTACTCTTTGCCTAAAAAGTATGATACAGGTCACGTCACTAACTCTGGTATATTCTTCCTACAAACTTTTATAACCTGTTTATAGAACTAGCCTCAGGCAAAATTGTGATGTGAGTACCTTTTTTTAAAATTTTTTATTTATTTTTATTTTTTATCTTGGACACTGCCTTTTGCCTTCTCAGTGGTACATATTAAAATATAATTTAATCTGTTTGCTCTCAGGAGCTAATAAGTCTAAAACCTAGAATGCAAGCTCCCAAAGATAAAAATAACAAATGTTTTGTATATGTTAATTTTCCAAAGCCTAACTTGGTGCTGGAAACATACAAGGTGCTCAGTAAATATTTAGGCAAAGATAAATGAATGTGTGTCATTAACAATATATAGCCTGCTATGGTAAGCAGAATGGCCCTCCAAAGATATTCATGTCCTAAATCTCAGAACCTGTTCCTGTTGCCTTGTGTGACAAAAGAAATTTAAGGTTACACATGGAATTAGGATTGCTAATCAGCTGATTTAGGACAGAAAGATTACCTAGCATAATACAGGTCAGCACAGTGTAATCAGAAGGGGCCTTAGAAGAAAAAGAACAAGACAGAAGAAGAAATTCAGAGAGTGATATGGCTATGGAAGGAGGTCAGATTTCTGTAATATGAAAAGGACTCAATGTGCTATTGCTGGTTTTGAAGATGGAGAAAGGGGATAGTGAATCATGGGATGTGGGCAGTCTGGAGAAGCTGGAAAAGGCAAGGAAATGTATTGTCCCTTCAAGCTTCCAAAAAGGAACGCACCTTGCTGATGTCTCGATTATAGCTGAGTGAACCTGTGTGAGGCTTTTGCCCTCCAAAACTGTAAGATAATACGTTTGTGTTGTTTTAAGCCATTACATTTTTGGTAATTTGGTATACAGCCATGCCAAAGAAAATTAATATACTCATCAAATAGTATTTATAGTCAAATAAGTGATGTCACAGATTTGAAAGGCCATTGAGACACATGGCAGTAAATATTTAGGTGTGTCAATGTGAAGTATCCTGATGAGAACTGGAAATGATATTTGAGAGAAGCTCATTCCAAGACTTCAAATTTCAATACATAATTTGGATGCTTTTCATAAAATTGATTGATTGATTTTGTAAATTCTTTGGAACCAATAGTCTGTCTTCCTTTAGAACTAAAATAATTGATTTTATCTCACTGTTTTGCCATTTTCAAGTGTGAGATAAATTATTGTTTTATATATTCATAAATCAAGAACTATGGAATATCTCTTTATTTCTAAAGGTTTTTATAATTAAGCTTTGTATAAAATTTGGTAAGATCAACCTCATAGTACTAAAAAACAAAGAAATTGCTTCTGAAACTGGAATTAATGTTCATGAAATAGCCTAAAGAAGTAATGAAAATTAATGTTGTTTTAACCATTGAACATGGAAAATATTTTGATTGCATATTGCTAGCCAATGTAATTAACAAAAAAGGTTTATTTTATTATTTTTGACAGAGACAGAGACAGAGACAGAGAGAGACAGAGAGAGACAGGGAGAAGTGGGAGAGCCCAGAGCAGTCTCCATAGTTGCATGTCATAAGCTTTTGACATGGTTTCATTCCACACAAGTGAGCAGGGGCTGTGTAGGACGGGAACTGGGCTGGGGGAACAGGTGGGAGGCACACCCCCTCGAGCCAGGGGCCGAGCTGGGGGGCAAGAACTGAACTGGGGGCCTCCTGCATGGGAAGCACACCCCAGTTTAGCATATGGGTCCACGCGGGCCAGGACTCGATCCTTGGTCCCCAGGGCTGCAAAGCGAGTGCTTAACCCATTGAGCCATCCCGGCTCCCCCAGTCAATGTAATTTAATAGAGGTTTAGCTAAAGAAGATTGTGTTGTTATGAGAATGGAATAGGATGATATAGAGTCCTTATTTCTACTGCCTGATAAACTGCCCATAGGTTGTGCTCACTAAATGTAAAGCTTTTGTTATTATTGAGGCTGCCATTGTTATTATGTAAACAGAGTAGGTGAATAACCTCCTCCTCCCTTGTTTTCTACACTAGAGAAAATGTTTAATTGAAAAAAACTTTAATTTTTCTGAAACCCAAAACCATGTAAATATTAGTCATTTTGAGATGCTTGCCAGTCTGTTATGCCCCGAAGTGAAAGGTTTGTATTTTACTGTCAGCCACTGACGTGAGAGGATGCATAAAACCACGCTCAGGAGTAGATGAGTAGAAATTACAAGTTCCTGCCTGTGGATTTAGCTAAGTCAGCAGCTTGTGGTGTCAGGGACGCTACCGAGACATTTACCCGGAGAGTTCATTATAGCATTCTGTTTTTTTCATCCGTCCTTAGAAAGGCAGCCGCATTGTGCACTGCCAGGAACTTGTTCTCCTAGAAAGTCAGCAATTTTTCAAACATTGGTATAATAATTAAAACGGAAAAAAAATACTTTCCTCTACACAGCAAAACACCATTCTTTCTTATTTGGGGCAGTGATGAAGTGGTTCTGGAACATTTAGAAATGTACACTTAGCAGACTATTGATTAAGTGGATTTACAACAAATGAAAGAGATATTCATCTGGTTCTAGTGTTTTTATAAATATGTCAGTCAATTTACACAAGGTAAAGTGAACACAAAATAAAAGGGAAAACTTAAGATACTAAAAGTTAACTCATGTTTAAAATGAACCCTCACAAATCTACCCCTGGTCAACTTTTATTCCATCCTTGCTCTGCCGTGGCTCTTCTAGCTAAATTGAACTCTTTTTGACCATTTTCTCAGTTGAATAGTAGGAATTTACCTTTGTGAAGTTTGGAATATGACTCTGGTATTTCTTTTCATTCCTTTAATATTAACTGCTTTTGTCTATTGATGTGGACAGTAAGTCACACTGACTTTTGGCCAAAGCATAAAGCTTATTACTGCAGCCCACCTCTTCACAAGGGAAAGAATCAGATGTGGTAAGCGTTTCCAATGTACTCGTAAATAACTTCAACTGTTACTTTATTTCACATCTCTTACTATTTTCTACTGAAAAAATCAACCCACCTCCAATTTTCTTTCCCACCAGTGGCGATCTTTCCAATTTGTATCTGACTTATAGAAATTGTTTCTTTTTTATGGGGAAATGTCCCAAAGCATGCTAACATTTATTTATCTAAAATGTCCCGTTGTGCCAGAAGACTGTGCTTGGCCTAGTAAGGGTCAGGCTGGCACTTTTATGGCTCAAGTAGGTCACCTCATACAGTCTGAGGTACTAATTAGCGCTCTTAGCATCGATTGTTAGAATTGCAGAGTGTGAAGTGCACCCCAGACCCGCCCAATCAGAACCCTTGGGAGTGTGTCAGGAATTGTGTTTTTACAAGACTGGCATGTGATGGCATGCACACCAAGCCTGAGTAGCACAGCTCTCCAACTGTGCTCCTCCAAGTGTGGGTTCTGGGACCAGCAGCACCAGAATCATTCAAAAGGGAGCATATTAGAAATGCAGAGTCCCCGGTACCGCTCCAGGCTGGCTGAGTCAGAATCTGCATTTTAGCAAGAACTCTGGGAAATTCATGTGCATGTCAAAATGTGAATAGCAGTGTTCTGTAGGACTTAACTTGTGTTTTCTGTGTCAGTAAATAATACGATGTGTCAAATTATTTCAAAAATTGGCCTTAGAAATGGGTCCTAACATATTTTAAATGGAGAGTTATGTTAAGGAAATATTCCTAAACATAACTCACCCAAAGGGAGAATCAATATTGACTCTGAAATCAAAGTTCTCACTGGAAAGCCATGAACCAGGATTTTAAGTATCTATGAGTCCTACAAAATTTTTGCAACCACAGAAACAAGGGTAGAGAAAGTCACATTGCAGACCTGCTGTCTACTTTGTTCTTAAAAAAGAAAAAAAGACACTAGAAGTCTACTCAGAATGATTGGAACACATCCTTGAGGAAATAGGGAAAAAAATGCCTTCTCTCAACGTGGAGTGCAGAGATTTATTTCCCAGCCAGCTCTGCTCTGGCGCATATTGTCATTCGGGAAATGTGCTTCCGTCAAACACAAAGAAAAACTAATTTTTTTTTTCCTAGTGTTGAGTCCTTAGGGAAGAACTCTTATTTGAAATAACAAATAGAGATGGAATTTGAATTTTTAAAGCTTGTGCAGGTACCTGGGTACCTGGGCACAGATTCATTCCTTTTGTGCAGTTGTCCCGCAGCGTGGAGGAGACTGTCAGCTGTCACAGCAGGGCAGACTGCTGCAGCTGCCGAGCCGCAGGAAGAAGCCAAAGCACTTACACCAGAGTCTGCTTCGTGCCTTGCCACGCCATGGCCACTTTTGTTTCTTGCCAAGCTGGAGAAATGGGGCCTTCGTATAATGGTTTTATCACAAAGATTTTAATCTCTATAAGCCTGTGAAACGGCTTTGCCAACCACGATTGTCTGTCTCATTCTGATCCTGAGCTCTCCTTTATTGTTTTGTTTCTACACTCAAAGATTCTCTACCAAATTCATTCTCTTCACCAACTACCTTACAACCTTTTCCATGAGGGGGAAAAAACCCTATGAATTGATACTTCACTGTTGCTATGGTTATTCTCAACGTTGAAGATCAATTTTAATATCCACTGTGAGGCTCCAGAACATGCCTTAGATAGGAAATGTGATGAATTGATCAATAAAGACCTCAGAGGTAATATCAATCATCTCACAAAATGACGGATATGTGTCACCCAGCCAACCCTCCTTTATACCATGTCCCTTATTTCACATGCTCACCTACCCCAGCGACAGTGGTCGTCAGCCCCATTGCTTTGGGCTGTCATTCAGGATCATGTACTGGTTCAGTCAGCGTGTATAATACTGAGAAGCAGTGGGCACTGGTATTGTGCTGGATGTATCACGTTGAATGAGAGACAGTTCTGGGCCCACAGTGATCACCGCTTACTGGGGCTGAGAGAGCATTGCAGTCTAGCACAAGGGTATTAGCTGTCTCTGGGGGCCGGGGAAGCCTGAGGGAGGGTCTCAGAAGGGTCAGGTGAGAGGAGGAGGATGAGGGTGTTCTTGGCAGGGGAGAAGCACCTGCAAGGTTATGGCAGTGGGCATGAGGCCGAGAAAGGTGCACTCCGGCAGTGAGAGTCAGGCAGGGGAGTGGAGGGCACCCTGGGAGAGCCAGGTGGAATGCTGCGAACAGCACATCTTCATGTTGAGCTGGGTCCCTAGTCAGCCTCCCTAAGAAGAGACTTCAGCCCTCTGTGCTGTGAGATCCAGCTGATTTCTAGCAGTCAGTCCTTGATGCCTCTTCAGAGAACAGTTAGATCTATCAAGTAGCAATAAAATAAGTTAAGCATTAGGGGCTTCAAGGAGGTCAGAGAAAAATATAGTCGATACAAATGACTTATTTCATTTTTTCCTATCAGATACAAACTCTATTAGACTGTGAGCACTTTAGTGTGTCTAATATTCCCCTTGATTGTTTTCCCTCTGGATATACTTCTTTCTGGGGATGAACAGACATGCCAAAGCAAAAAAAGAAAAAAAATCAAATGGAGTAGGGAGAAAAGTTATGTCTGTTTGTTATGGCTCCTGCAACAGCTGAAAATTCATGAGAAAATATGTACCTTTTAAAAGTCATCGTATCATCTGACATTTATCATAAGAGGCTCTGATGTTAGGGGTAGTAGAGAGTTTGGCCAGGAATGTTTACTCATTTTGCAAGTTGACCTTGAGCAAGTTATTTAAATAGTGTCTACTTAAATAGAGTTTATTCTGTAAATCACAGATGCTGTGTCCTTTGTTGTCATTGAAATCAGAAAGGTTGGATTTGCAAGTGTACACACATATACACACCTCAGAGTGTTTGAAAAGTGCAAATAGAGAAAATATGTCTTCCAAATGTTAATTAGCTGTAGTAAAAATGGACAAAATTGTATTTACTGGTGCTAAATTACAATTATAAAATGACTTAACAGATAGAACTATAACCTTAAAAAGTGGCAAGAGGGAATGACCCAACTTTCTATTAAGTTTTAGAGTGATCATATTGTGAGTAGCCCTTTTTTCTTCCCTTCTCCTTCCCCCGACCCCAAACTCTGTCACAACATGTTTAAATTACTTTTATAATGAAAGTTTTCATTATTTTAAAGATAAATTATGCTTTGAAATAAAATGGTTTTATTGAAATTAAACACTCTTGGTATCTACTTAAATATTTATTTAGTTCAATTAAAACATTATCGTTATCAAAGAAGCCCTAGGCAATGTCAGTGAATGAGTGTGTAAAGCCTAGAAGGTGTAGATAGAGAATGTGGGGGTGCTGGGATGGCTCAGCAGGCTGAGCACTTGTCTTGCAGCCCCATGGTTCAAGAATTGAATCCTTGCCTGAGGGAAGGGGAGGAGGGGGGAGGGAGAGAGGGAGGGGAGGGGGGAGAGGGCACCAGATATATGGGGTTAGAGGGGGACCTGATTCTGGGAGCTGGGCACATAATGCGATGCATGGGTGATGTGATGTGGAGTTGTCCATTGGGAAACTGTCTGATTGTTACCAACCAATGTCACCCCATTAAATTTAACAATAAAATATAATAATATTAAAAAAAAAAAGAATTGAATCCTGGCCCCGGCCTGTGCAGACCCATATACTGAACTGGGGTGTGCCCCCAGTTTGGTTCACACCGGGGTGAGCTTCCCACGTGGGAGGCCCCAGTTTGGTTTCTGCCCCGGGTGTGCTTCCCATGTAGGAGGCCCCCAGCTCGTGGGGGCATGTCTCTCAGGCGGGAGCTCCCCTGGTCCGGTTCCTGCCCTGCACAGCCCTGTACCCACCTGTGGAACAAAATTATGTCCATTGAAAACGAATGTACATCTGTGGCGACAGCTCTGGGCTCTTCTCCTTCTCTCTCTCTTGCTCTTGCTCTCGCTCTCTGTTGAAAATAATAAAAATAAATCTTAAAAAAAAAAAGAAAAGAATTCAACTGCTGTGATGAGTCATGCATAAATGATACAACAGTGGCATCCACCCTTTTGGCTTCCCTGGGCCACATTGGAAGGATAGTCTTGGACCACACGTAACATACACAAACACTAATGATAGCTGATGAGCTAAGAAAAGAGGTCACACCCACACAAAAAATCTCATAATGTTTTAAGAACCTGTGTTGGGCCTCATTCAAAACCATCCTAGGCCGCAGGTTGGACATGTCTGGTTTATATCTTCCTTTCATGGAAAGTGCCCAGAGTTAAAATCCTTTCATACTTTCTTTGGTCGGTACTAACAGGTTGTGGGTTTTTTCCCAAAGTGACGTCTGCAGAACATAACAAATAAGTCTCTGCTAATTAATAGAACCACTAGGCAAATCAGTGTGACCAGAAGCTCCAAACATTTCTTTCTCTCTCTCCTTTTTTTTTAAGACAGTTTGTTTGAAATGGTTTCTTTCTGATGGCAACACTTGACTCCCTGGAGGAAGCGCCATCACAACAATTAACGGGAGCCAGGTGGAAAGCACTAAGATCACGCTTTAGGGAGATCACGACCTTTTGAAATTGCTCACATCAGATTCTTAGAGGGGATCAGGGGACTTGACATTATTAATTTTTTTTCACTTCTGTTATTTCTTTTTCAAGCTAAACGTTATTAAAATAGAGTGTAATAAATTATGCCATTTGAGTAGAAATTAGATATGGAAAGTACCTTCAGTAAAAATGAATGCACAAAGAGACAGCTCTTTTGTGGTCACACAAATTAGTAATGGGCAGCAACAAACACCGTAGCCCTCTGGAAAAGATTGTTATTTTTAAAAATGAACCTGAACATGGTTAAAATACTATGGTCTCCACACCCACTAAATATAAGACGTATTTTAACTGTGTGATGTGGAATTTATTTACCAATTCGGCTTCCTTCAACTGATGACCAACTTCTTGGGCTTTTCAGAGCAGAAGGGGTGATGACATTGCATCTCTTGAAACTTATGTGGTAGCTAATTTAATTCAACAAATAATAGCAAACATACTGATTTTAATAATAGCTGCCATTGCTGTCCACTAGCCAAAGGCCACCAGAAACGGATGTACAGTCAAACACTTGTTGGGTTTACTACGTATTAAACAAGGGAAAAGGCACACCATATTTGAGTATCCCACTTTATATCGAGTGACTGAGGGATGGGACGGAGCTTGGGCTGTAATTGGTAAAGAAGGAGCAGTCACTCATGCTAGCTGAAGAGGTGGACATGGGGTCACTTTGGAGGGTGAGACATTATTTTAGTTTTGGTATAGGTTCAGACAGGATCACAGAGTGGTCTTATTTTTGTGTCATTCCATCACAGTCACAGAGTGACCTTGTGCGATATTGGTGTCCTGTGACATTGTTTATGTTGAATAGTCAAACACCAGCCTGGCTCACAGCTAACAGCAGTCAGGGCTGCTGTTATCTTTGTCACTGTCCTTCAGCTCCCTCATGCTGTGTGTCATCATCAGCCAGTACTACTGAATCTGCACACAAATCACTCACTCTTTCAAACTACCCTGTGAGGATGGGAGGTATCAGGCTTCTCAATTTACACATAAAACCTTCACATCTCTTACAAGATGGTTAGCTTGCCCATGGACACACAGGGAACTACTGAAGCTATTTATTATAAAAATATAGCTAGGTCATAAAGAAACAGGTAAGGAACAATGAGAATTTTCAAAAGGAACAGAGGCACGTGGTTGAGTGGAACTGGAAAGACTCATGGAAGTGGGTATTTAGTATGCAATTTAGTGATAAAAATTTGAAAAGAGGTTTCCTAGGTAGGTGGTTTCTGGGAGTCTGTCCAGATCCCCCGTGAGCAAAAGCAGAGAGGAGGCAAAGCGAGAAGATAATGCACAGTAGAGTTGGAGTGACAGCGCACATCGAAAGAATATGTGAAAGTCAGCAGCAAAAGACCGAGGTGGGATTTGAATAGCAGGCTTGAGAAGGGCCTGTTTAATTCACCACTGAATGCTTTTGACCCAGGAAGATTACTCCAAGCTGGGAGTGATGTATGTAATAAGAGTGAACGTTTACTGAGTCTTTAGCATCAACTAATCATGCATTCATTCAGCAAATACTTATTTAGTGTTATGCCTTAGGCAGTGAGATACATGCAGGAGAATCAATCATGGATAAGACACTTTCCCTTTTTTAGAGGATATCACAATGACACATGGGAACAGAACTTTGCAACCCAGCTTCTATTTTAGTAAGTGTGTGAATGAGACCCGGGGGCTACAGGAGAAGGAACAGCAAACCCTACACAGGTTTGAGGGAAGGCTCTATGCAATAGGTGATATTTGAGCCAGGAGTCCAAAGGGTGGCGGGCAGTTTCCAGGCGGAGAATCTATGGATGATGTTGGGGAGAGGCATGGTGGGAAACGAATAAGCAAACAATGAGAGCCGAGAAAAGTTGTTAAGTATGACAGAAGAATGCTGGCGATCACTGTGCTGTTATTGTCAGAACTGTGGGGAAGGAGAATAAATCAGAAAGGGTTAAATATTAATGAAAATGGAACAGGCAGAGGCAGTGTTTACCCCCTTTCCAAGGAGAGTAGAGCTGGGTGTGCAATAGAGGGGAGGAAGCTTCGGAATGTGCAGACAGCACACACCAGATAGGGAGTGTGCGGGTTTGTTTTTATTATGTATTTCTAGGGATAGAATATATAGCAACTGTTACCCACCTAAGAGTAATAGTAAATAGCCAAAAATAATAAGGCCTGAACCATAAAATAAGAGTTTTATAGTCAATTCATGAATTCTGTCATTTCATGAATAAAATTTCATGGTTGTAATCACAGCATTGTAAATAAATTAATAAATAAAAGAATATATGAATACAGAGAGAGACAGATTTTATGCTAGAGAAAACCTCAGATTTATGTAGTACACAGGTTCTCAACTTTGTTTAGCATGCAGGAGAATTATCAGAGGGCTTGCCCACTGCCACAAAATACCGCATGCTGGGCCTCTCCCTCGACTTCACAGTCACGTTCCCAGCCACGGACACTCAGTGCTGTCAGCTCTCAGCCACCCTGCTGCAAATAGCCTTGTGTACGTAACCCTTACGCACCTACGGGAGAAGTGCTTTTGGATGCGTAACTGCAGACAGAATCACTAGGTTTGATAGAGTATATACATTCCAGTGATTGGCCAGTGATTGTACTATGTAACGCAAGGGTGCTCAAAGAGTAGCTGTGTGGGTCTGCAGTCCCTCCAGCAACACACGAGCGTTCCTCTAGCTCCACGTTCCTGCCAACACGTGGTAGTTGTCATCCAGCAAACCTCTGCCAGCCTTCTAAGCACAAAGTGCTTATTTCCTACTTCTTGCTGTCTTTTTAATCTTATTTCTCACTGTCTTTTTAAATAATAATATTGAGCATCTGTTCCTGAGTGTTTTTCTGTCTTAATTGCTGTGTGACCTTGGGTGTCACTTTACCTTCCTAAATTTCAGTTCTTTCATCTGTAAAATGAGGAAAAAAGTACATATCTCTCTCCTAGGAAGGTCATGAAATGAGTTAATGCATGGAAAGTCCTTTGTACTGGGTCTGCAAACTAACAAGCTTGCCAAAGGAATCATCTTTATGTATTATTCTTGCATTTGATTTAAAAAATATGATTTATCAACAGGTAAATTTAGAAAGCATGTAGGGAATTGTGCTATTAGAAAGTTGCCAATAATGTGAACTAAGTTTGGGGATATTCTTATGAGGTCACTGGCACCCATGGTGAGAGAAGATCTAGAGAAATGCAGTTGATTATGTCCAGGATGAGAGAATTTTGATAAAGGAAAGAGGCTAACAGGCGATAAAAAAGAAATAAAATATTTTGCTTTTCCTTTTTTAAAATTTCTATGTGTATTATAATTGCATCATTAAAATAGCCAAATAGAGGAAGTTACACAAAGAAATCCAGAAGTTTATCTCATAAAAAAACTTTTAAAACATTGATGTGTTATATTTATTCTCTCCTTATTATGCTTAACTTCAAATTAATTTACAAGTGTGCTGATTACACAGTCATGCATTATAGCTAAGTAATGTAGAGACCATGCTAATTTTTCAGGGGTCTGCAAAAATTACTATTTTAATTGCTTCATGATATTCCATCAAGTGCGTGTGCCGGGGTAATTACATTTTAGTGCTCTGGACTACAAAGTAATTCAGTATCTTCAAAAATGTATAGTATGAATTACAAGTTATTTTTATCAAATGGATTTAGATGTGATAACAGATCTTATTGTAAGCCAATGTGCTTAACAATACCTTATATTCGTATGGCTCCACAGAGAGTAAACACTTTTATTAGTAGTAGCATTATTGAGAAAGCCGGGATGGCTCAGCAGATTAAGTGCTCACTTTGCAGCCCTGGAAACCGAGGATCAAATCTCAGCCCCAGCTCTGGCCCGCGCGGACCCATATGCTGAACTGGGGTGTGCTTGCCATGCGGAAGGCCCCCAGTTTGGTTCTCGCCCTCCAATTTGGCCCCTGGCTCAAAGGGCCCCTAGCCCATGCGAGAAGCCTCCAGCCCGGTTCCTGCCCTGTGCGACTCACGCCCACCTGTGTGGAACAAAACCATGTCAAAAACTGATGATGTACAACTATGGAGACTGCTCTGGCCCCTCCCCCTTCTCTCTGTCTCTGTCAAAAATAATAAAATAAATCTTAAAAAGAAATAGTAGCATTATCTTCAAGCAGTGCTGTGATCTGGGTAATTTGGGCGTCATTATTATGTTAGAGAAGAGGGAACCAACCAAAGCTGTGTGTTTAAGAATATGCCTTAGATCTGACGTTTGGAAGAAACTGTATGGGGATTCCATTCTCCAGTGAATTTCCTTAAAACATCATTCATTATTTTTTAAGTGAAACAGCTTGAAGTAAGGTTAACTGAGGAGCTGAATTAGAATCTCAGTACAGGAGGGTGTTTGGAAACCTTGATTAATCATTTGTAAGTTGCTTAATATGTGCTGTCTTTACATAAGGCTATGTCAAGATTTTTGTGAGCATTAAATGAACATGTGAAATTGTTTGCACAGTGAATAGATATATTAGAAATTTAAGATTTAATGCAAGAATTGCAGAGTACTTTATATAAATATTCATATTTTGAGTACTTCAGAACTTATGACAATGACATGGTCAAGAATGTATGATCAAAGCATGTGTTTCAAAAAGGAAATACTTTCTTGTATTCTGAGTAGAAATGAAACAGAATTAGTAGATTGTTCAAATGAAGTTGTTAATGAGCTTTTCTTTTTAAGATTTATTTTATTGTTTGAGAGAAGGAGAGAGAGAGAAGAGGGGAAGGCCCAGAGCAGTCTCCATAGTTGTACATCATTAGTTGTGACATAGTTTTATTCCACACAAGTGGGTGGGAACCCAGCTGGGGGCCTCTCAGAACCTTTGCTGTCATTCCAGCAGTTACCAGTTGCACTGCAGTTTAGCATATGGGTTTGCTGGAGCCAGACAGCCTTTCATCAACAGCACTGTGTTTTCTCAGTGTCACTGTCTATGAGCACTTAGCCTTCACTGTCCAAGGTAACATTGCATTGTTCTAGAGACCACCATAAAACCCCACAAGTGTGTTTGCTTCTTGCCTGTGATCACTTAGGTCTGACCAGTATAAATGCTGAGCAAAATAAAATGGAGAATTGCAACTGAATATCATCAATTTCTAAATAAATTATTTTGGAAACAATGTATAGCATGTAAATGGTCCCCAGATTACACCTTTGTACATAACTACATATGTAAATATTATATAAAATATATTTTAAAATATATGTATACAGAGTATGGCAGATGTAATACTCCTTTTTATGAGTTGGTAAACTTAAAAAAGGGTGTTATTTCTGCTGAATTCTCTCTCTCTCTCTATCTATCTATACACATACATACACTGATGATTTTATCAAATCCATTTGGATTATTAAAGAAAACAGGTTTTTTTTTGGTGGTACACTGAGAGCTTTTGATTCAGGTAGATACTCTAAAATAAGTTTCTTCCCTGTCAAGAAACTTTCAAAATATGTGCTTGTGATAAGAATGTTATAAAGGAAAGACTTCCTACATACATCAGTTCACCTAATCATCTCAACAGTCACCACCTGCACTTATGCCATATGCACAAGTAAAGAAAATAGCAAAATAACAAAATTAATACCCTGTTGACCTTCCCCAACCATCAGACTGTGGCCAATCCTGTCCCATCCATTTCCCCATACACCTCCCCTGCTTGCCATTGTATTATTTGGAAGCAAATAACAAGGCAGCCTGGCTTTTTATTCATAACTGTTTCAGTGTAAATCTCTAAAACATGAAAACCTTTCTTAAAACAGAACCTAAATAAAAAGAAAAGAAAGCAATAATTCATTTACATCATTAGATACCTAGTTGGTTTTCACATTTCCCACTGTTCATTGAAAAAATCCTTTACATTATTCCCAGTATATGAATATAAAGACTATAACTTTTCAAAGACCTCCATCTAATAAGAAATAAAGATTCGCGTTAAGGACTGTTGATGCCACAGTGAGGCAGCCTGTGTGTACTCTGTACAGTGCTGCCTCATTCACTATCTGCTCCTCAGTTGAGATTTGAGTCCCCGAGGAACTGCTGAAGGTGTTCATGTTCAGAGCAGATTCTTATTTCTATTCTTATAGAGTCGTGATTTTCCTACATGAGACACAGAGCCGGAATAGGTCACTGTTCCTGTCATTCCTTTATTCGTAATTGTTACATTTGTGGTCCAAGAATTAGTGACCGTTCTGGAAGAATTTTGAGGAAAATTTGAATGTATAGAACAATGGACTCTACGCTACATATTGAAATAAGACAAATACTATTTAAGTATAAAATAATAAGCCCCAATACTGTTACTGGAATTCTAGTAAAGGTTGCCTTCAGATTCATTTTAGTTTCTTCTATAGAGAGGAACAAGGCATTTTATCTGGTTCCTTAAGGAAATGCTTATGGTTAATCTATATATTATAAATATTCTAAAGTTTCTTAAAATGCAATAAGCAGAATTTGAATACCTCTACAGTAGCATTAAAACCACATGCGAACTTTTATAAACTTACTTCAAGGATGCATACACACACACACACACACACACACACACACACACACACACACACACATGCAACTATATATATACAGTTGCATTGAAACAGGAATGATATGGGTATTTAGGAACATCTTATTGCTGTATGGTGCTAAAATTACACTGACTGTAGTATAATTTACAAAATTTATATTCAAACACAAACTTGTTGAAAAAGAAAGAAAGCGCTGCATTCAAGAAATTAAAACTATTTTGTTTAAGTGACTTTTCTAGGAAGTATTTTCTTGATATTTTTTGCTTCAGGTTAAAAGTATTGTCACCTACATTTTGGTAAGTATTGGGCTTTACTTTCTAAATGGAATTGTCACTTCGATCAAAAGACATTTAGAGGAGCTGCCATTTCTCTTTTGACTGTTTAGCTGGGAGACTCATGTATTAAGCCCAAATAATGTGAGTCAGTCAGACTAACTATCGGTCTGTGACCAGGGACCTTCTGTGAGGACTTGATCAGTACACAGTGAAGCAACCACAACGGTACTTTATTAAAATAGAGGCTTTTTGTGAGCCAGGGAGATGTGAATCTCTTTATTTTACTTAATTTGTACTTCAAACTTTGGAAGTAATTATTTCTAGCCTCAATTTATAGATGAAGAAACTGAGGTTTGGGAATATATCTTCTTCAAGTTTCTCTGGCTATTAAATGATACATTCCTATCTATTAAGAGCCCCGATGGTCTTGTTTTTCCAGGGTGATCTAAAGACTCTAGGTCAAAGGTTCAGATGAACTTTCTTAATTTCTCTTTATGGAGAGGGGTTGAAGGCATTATTGTTTCAGTTGTTGGAATAATGATTATTGGGGCTTGAAAAATGAGGTATATAAAGATAAAAGAAATATTTTGAACATGAAATAAATTACTTTGTGTTGAATAGAGGAAATGTTTTTCCAAATGCAGGTATTCTAGCATTAAAAATAGAGCACATGCATTAAGGCATGTATGTTTTATGGATTCTTTGTTTTATTTATGTATGTCAAGATACCCATGGGTATGTGAGCCATTTATTGTTGGTTTTGTTACATCTGGCAGTGTTTCAAAAGGCAATGCAAGTAGGCAGGTGTTATATAAATTAAAAACACTTTTCAACCAGTCTCTCTCACCTACTGTCTGCTCCATGCATTTATTCACCTCTGCTTTCGGAGGATAGATGACTTTGTCTCTTTGGTGATGAACAGGTTAACAAAACCTGCACATTCTTGCTCCCTGATTACATTATTACTAAATAAAGTATTGTCTCTTTTGACTTTCTATGTAATGAAACTTTAATTGTGTGTCCAAATTATATACAATCTGAAGGTCAAACAACCCAAAATAATACTGCATTATATTTTTGTCTATGAATTCTAAAAATATTTAGTAAAATTTAAAGTTGGCACCAACTTAAAAAAGAATACTTTAGAGGCCATTAATCTTGTATATGCCAAGACTCAATGTTACATTTAGGCACACCTCAGAGGTTGCATAGCTTGTCTGAGTGACAAGTGTCTGTGAAAGTTTAGGTTATGATCTAAATAAAGATACAGTGTCCACCAGTTAAATGAGGTATATACTATTTAATGTACCTCACAATGTACATTATAATATATATGTACATTAAGTAATGTATGGCTTCAGGAATCTAAATGAGAGCGATTGACTCTACAACTATAAGGCACACTAAGGGCTGATTGAATTCTATCCATGCTTTTAAACATTTCAGTTTTTCAAAATAAGTATAATAAAGTCAATATTTTCTTCTGCTGGAGAGATTGGCTGATTTATTTAGTCTCTTTCTAAAACACATATTTAAGTTTCTACTTGGGAATACTATCAGCAATTCATTTAATAAGTAAATGGCATTTTAAAACACTCTGAAGACTAATCAATATATTTGAAAAACTATAAAAACATTAATAGAATGTAGAGGTAAGAGGAATAATTTACTTTAAATTTTATAATATCTCTAATAGAAAACTCAGTTTTCTTTATCACTGCACAGTAGTTATTTTAATGGTAATGGTCATAAGAATTCCATTAGTCTTTGTAATATTAATGGTAAGAAAGAAAGATGTAATGGAGCTCTTTATGGTACAATGCATGATAAATTATATGATATCTAAAATCCAAAGTTGAAAGGTACTTCTCATGGTGTTCTTAATGATCTATAGAAAAGCACAAAAGTGAAAAATACAATTTTAATGAGGTATTCTCCAAAATCTTCTTTTTGCTTTTGGATAAATATATGCAAGTTTAAATCTTGTTCTGAGCTATTTTCTAAGGCATTAAGGACATTTCTTTTCCATGGTTAGTATGATTATTATCATTGAACTTTTTATATTGAAGTACAATACACACCCAGAAAAAGATGATAGGCATACTGGTATATTTATACAACTCATTGAATTATCACAAAGTGAACACACCTAGGTAAATATTACCTAGGCCAAGAATATTATAGTATCTCAAATAGCTCCTTTCATGCCCTCCCTGATCACTGCTACCACCCTTTTCTTCCAAAGTAATCACTCTCATGATGTCTAATGCCTGTTTTGAATTATAAACAAAATACATCAATGCAATATATAGTTTTTTACACCTGGCTTCTTTGGTTAACATTATGCTTATAAAGCACATCCATGTTGTTGTATATAGGTATAAGTGAATTATTTTTATTCTTTTACATTTTATTATATGAGTATATCCAAATTCATTCATCCAGTCTATAAGTGGACATGTGCATTGTAGTTTGGGATCATTCTAAACGATTCTTCATGAGCATCATTCATATTCATGTCTTTAGTTCATATGTAGTGACTCCTTTTTTGTTGGGTACCTTCTTCACAATGGATTTCCTGGCTCATAAAATAAATATGTATTTAACTTTAGTAGACTATGTGATAGACTTTTTTTGAAATTGTACTAATTTACACTCTTAATAGCAGTGTATTAAAATTCCATTTGTTTTTACATTATAGGCATCACTTAGTATTGTCAGGTTTTTTTGTTTTAGTTTTTTATTGTTCCCCTCAATTTTAGCCATTCCTGTTGTATGCCAAATTTACACTCTGTGGTTTTAATTTGCAGCCCCTATGACTAATGAGATTAAATACCATTTCATAAATTTGTTAGTTATTTAGACATTTCTTTTCTCTCTCTGTTTCTTATTGCTTTGTAGTTCTGTATATATTCTGTATACTAGTATACTGAAAAATACATTCCCTGTTCTATGGCTTCTCTTTTCATTATTTTAACATCTTCAAATGAACACAAATTTTTAAGTTTAATATATTCCAACGTATCAGTCTTTCTTCTTATGTTTCCTTTTATGTCATGTTTAAGAAATCTTTGCACTCCTCAAAGTTGTGGAGATATTCAGCTACACTCTCTTCTAGTAGTTTTATCATTTTGCCTTTTACATTTAAGTCTATCATCTTACTAGACTTCATTCCTGCCTATGATTTAAGGCAGTGATCAACCTTCTATTTTAATTTTTTTTTCTGTTTTTCAGTGTGGATATTTGATTCACCCAGCACCGTGCTTTTAAAAGAGACTGTATTTTCTTTCTCTTCCTCCCTCCCTTTCTCCCTCTCTTCTTCCTTCCTTCCTTCCTTCCTTCCTTCCTCTTTTCTTTCTTCTTTCTTTCTTTCTTTCTTTCTTTCTTTCTTTCTTTCTTTCTTTCTTCTTTCTTCCTTCCTTCCTTCCTTCCTTCCTTCCTTCCTTCCTTCCTTCCTTCCTTCCTTCCTTCCTTTCTCTTTCCTTTCTTTCCTTTCTTTTCCTCTCTCCTCTCTGTTCCTTCCTTCCTTCCTTTCTTACTTCTCTGCATTGCAAACCTTGTAAAAAATCTACTTTCCATATATATTGAGTCTGTTTCTGGCTTAATCTATCCTGTCCTGTCCTGTCCTGTCCTGTCTTATCCTATCCTTTCCTATCTTATCCTACCTTACCCTACCCTACTGTACCCTATCCTATCCTATCCTAGCCTAGCCTAGTCTAGCCTAGCCTAGCCTATCCTATCCTATCCTATCCTATCCTATCCTATCCTATCCATCATCTGTCTATTTGAGTAACCTTCTGCTATTATGACATTTTCTTATGGTTTATAATGTTATAAAACTTGATATCCAGTAAACAAAATCTTCCAACTTTGTTTTTCTTTGGATAAATATATGCAAATTTGTATGATTCCTGTCCCTATTTATTTCCACTAACAATGTATGAGCATTCTTGTTGCGCTACATCCCCATCAGTATTTAGTGTTGTCAGTGTTCTGGATTTTGGCCATTCTAATAGGTGTGTAATTTCAATTCATATTTATATATAGACTTTCATCCAGATTTGCTAACCTCACTGTATAGAATAAAAACAAAATTTTTATACACACCATCACGTAATCTATGAATAATAGTTTTGTTTTTCCTTTTCATCCTTATAACCTGTTAAATATTTTTCTTGACTTATTACACTACTTAGAATGTCCATTCATTACATGTTAAGTAAAGGGGTCTGTAGAGAACATACATGTCTGGACCCAAAATTCAAAGCAGCTATTAGTTTTTCCGGTTACAGGTGATTCTTGCTGTAAGGTTTTTGTAGATATTCTTTACAGATTCAGAAATGCCTTTAGAACATATGTGTCTGGATCCCAAATTCAAAGCAGCTATTAGCTTTTCCTGTTACAGGTGATTCTTGCTGTAAGGTTTTTATAGATATTCTTTACAGATTCAGAAATGCCTTTATTGGCTAAGCTTTAATCATGTTTAGATGTTGAATTTAATCAAATGCTCTGTGCATCTTTTTAGAAAACCATATATATATATTTTAGTTTAATTACATTGAGTAGCATTTAAATAGTAAGTAATCTTTATACTCTTTCTGAAATAAACTTGATTTAGTTATGATTGATTATATACTTTTCCTATATTTCTATATGCTAGATTAACTTTGTCACTTATTAAATGGATTGTTGAGGCTTTGTTTATGAATAAGATTCATTTTTGCAAGTTCTTTGTTAGATTTTGATATTACAGTTTTGCTGGCCTCACAAAAGTAGTTGGGAAGCATTTTGTTTTTGTACTTTTTGAAGGTGTTTGTACAAGACTGGTGTTAGTTTGTCCTTAAATGTGTAAAAGAATTCACTAGGGAAATCACCAGAGCCTGGAATTTTCCATGTGGGAATGTTTTTATAATATGGGTCTAATTTTGCTGATAGATATAGGAAACTCAGGTTTTCCCATTGCTCATCTGTTTTGGTAAGTTGCTGTTTGTTTAGAATTTGACTGCTTTGCTTA
Source organism: Craseonycteris thonglongyai (assembly GCA_004027555.1). Classification (NCBI taxonomy): domain Eukaryota; kingdom Metazoa; phylum Chordata; class Mammalia; order Chiroptera; family Craseonycteridae; genus Craseonycteris; species Craseonycteris thonglongyai. Next base: position 37,647 of record PVKE010006172.1, read on the forward strand.
ATTTTAAGTTATTGGCATAAAATATAAAAATACCCTTTTATTATCATTCTAATGTGATAGCAGTTGTTTCCCTTCTTTTTACTTTTCCTTGATTAGTCTAGCTAGGGTATCATTAATTTCAGTGTTCTTTCAGAGCCTCGTTTTTATCATTTACTTCCTCTTTAATTCTTGGTATTAATTTATATTTTAACATTCACCCTTACTTCATTTATCTGCCTTTCTTCTTTGATGTCCTTGTGCTCAGCAGCAGTGACTTCTCTTCCATGTGATGGTGATAATTTGGTTCTTTCTCTTATTTATTTGGTATCTACCAATCCCCATGGCTGCTGGTTAACTGAGAGTCTACTGCATTCTAAAATGTCCAATTAGACCCAGCTGATTAATAGAGACATCCATGTCTTCTATATTCTTACTGTTTTTCTGTCTCCTTGATGTATCAATTACTCCAATTATAATAATGGATTTGTCTATTTCTCCTTGCAGTTCTATTAGTACTTGCCTCAGGTATTTTGACTCCCTGTTATTAGGGACTTACACATAGAGGATTGTTATATTCACTTAGAGAATTGATTGCTTTGTCATTATGCAATGTTACCTATCAGTCTCTGATAATCTTACTTGTTCTGCAGTCTGCTTTGTCTGAGAATAATATAGTTACTCCAGCTTTCTTTAGATTAGTGTTACTGTTACCAGTATAGTAAAATACAGGATGAAAACCAAACTTGAAAATGCCCCGAGCAGACAAAACCACTTAAGCCACATAAGGAAAACTAAATCTAGTTTATTTCATGAACATAGGTGAAACTTAGTTTGTTTTTTATAAATGCCTCTGATAATCATAAAAGAAACTTTAGTTATTTTCCTAAAAATGGTATAAGATAATCATTTTTAACCCATTCCCTCCCACCTGGACACTCCCATTATAATAATGATCACCATAAAGGTTAAACAACTTTCTCATTTTTACTTTATAAGCCACCTTGTAACAGCATGCCTTTGAACTTTATAGCAATTTGGGTTTGAAAGCTCCCAGTTCTCGAGCCATTCTTATAGGCACAACAAAGTCTTAAGAATTAATAATTTATCTGTCTGGTTGTTTTAACTTTTTCTATTTCTGGATTTTTGACGTTAGCAGGGAATACTGTTCTCTGTCCTTTTACTTTTTAATCTGTTAGTCTTTATATTTAAAGTGGATTTCTTGTAGATACCATATAGTTGGGCCTGGTCATTTTTAATACTCTGATGATCTTTGTCTTAAGTGGTGTATTTAGATCATTCATTTTTAAGGTGATTATTGATATATTTGGATTAATATCTAACATGTTTGTAACTGTTTTCTATTTACTGCATTTGTCTTTGTTTCTTGTTTCTCCTTTTTAATGCCTTATCTCAGTTTGAGCTTTTTGAATGATTACATTTTATCTTTTCTCTTACCATAGCAATTATACTTTTATAAAATTTTAGTGACTGCCCTTACTGAATCAAAGTCTATCTTCAAATAACATTATACTACTTAATAAGTAGTGCAGGGAAAGCCGGGACGGCTCAGCGGGTTGAGCGCTCGCTTTGAGGCCCCGAGGACCAAGGATCGAATCCCGGCTCCGGCCCAGGCAGGACCCACATGCTGAACTGGGGAGTTCCCACAGTTCGGTTCTCTAGCTGTCTCTGTCTCTGTCTCTCTCTCTGTCAAAAGTAAAATAAAAATAAATATGCATTGAAGATAAAATAATTACTCTCTATAAATATAAAAAGATATAAAAAAAAAAATAAGTAGTGCAGGTGTCTTGTAACAGAGCATTCCCTACTTTCTTTCTTAGACGCCCACATGTCATAGATGTTAGAATGATCAGAGTAGGAATTTAAAACAACTGTGATTAATATCTTTTGTGACATTACCTTCATTCATTTAATTTATTTATATGCTATAATCACTCAATGCATTCTTACTTCTATTTCTTTAAATAGTTATAACTAAGAAAAATAAATTATTTCACACTACCTTCTTTTATGTCTTCTCAAGTGCTCTTTCTTAGTTTATGTAGATCCAAGTTTCCAACCTGTATCATTTTCTTTTTGTCTAAAGAACTTTTAAATATTTCTCACAGAGCAGGTCTGTTGGTAATGAATTCCATCAGTTTTTGTCTGATAAAGTTTTTATTTCACCTTCTCTTTTTAAGGATAATTTCTCAGGTATAAGATTCTCGGTTTACTTTTTCTTTTTTTTCAGCACTTTAAATATTTTACTTTACTCTCCTCTTGCTTTCATATGTTCTATTAGAAGTCCAATGTAATTCTTATCTTTGTTTCTGTATAGGTTAGGTATTTGTTTTTCTTTGGCTTCTTTCAAAATGTTCACTTTTTTCCGGTTTTCTTTTCTTTTTCTATTAAATTTATTGGGGTGACATTGGCTAATAAAACTATATAGGTATCAAGTGTACAATTCTATAATACAACAGCTTATATTGCACTGTGTGTTCACCACTCAAAGTCAGATCTCCTTCTGTCACCATATATTTGACTTTCTTTATCCTCTTATCTTTGGTTTTCTGCAGTTTAAATACGTTATGACTCAGTGTAGTTTTTTTATTTTGATTTCTAGCCTGATTGTTATTCTTTGAAATTCCTGGATCTAGGTTGGTGTATGTCACTATTTTGGAAAGTCGTTGGCCGTTATTACTTCAAATATTTCTTTTGTTCTGTTTTCTCTTTCTTTACCTTTGGGTATTCCACTTGTGTACAAGTTACAACTTTTGCCATTATTCCACAGTTCTTGTGTATTCTATTCTGTATTATAGTTTGAGGAGTTTGTATTTTCTTATTTTCAAGCTCACTGATTCTTTCCTTGGCTGTGTTGAATCTATTGATGTGCCCATCAAAGACATACTTTACTTCTGACACAGTGTTTTTGATTTCTAGTATTTTTGGTTCTTTCTTAGATTTCTCATGTTTACATTACCCATCTGTTGTTGAGTGTCATCCACTTTTCCCTTTTGAATCCTTAGCATGTTAATCACAGTTGTTTTAAATTCCTACTCTGATCATTCTAACATCTATGACATGTGGGCATCTGATTCTGGTGATTCTTTTGTCTCTGTAGACTGTATTCTATCTTGATTTTTGGCATGCCTGGCATTTTTTTGTTATTGAAATCTGGACATGTTGTACCTGGTAATGGGAAATAAAGTAAATATATTTTTATGTGAGGATTTCTATTAATCTTATTAGGAATTGGTGTGTATTCAATGCTTGTGCAGGTGCTCTAGGTGCCAGAGCTTTCAAATGAACACAATAGCCTTGGTTTAGCCTCTCCTCTTGATTTTGGCATCCTCTCAATCTGGGTTTTGCAATTCTTCAAGTTGTTATCCAGTATTGTTATACAGGAGTCTGGTTGGTGTATTGGTACGATGTGAGAGAATGACAGCATTCTATAATATTCCAATTAAATGTCACTTCTTTTAATGAACCTTTGTCTTGGAAATGTGACTTTCACTGGTCTTTCTTAGGTGGTGTAGCTCCCCACTTCCATGGCCACTTACTTCTTTTTCTAGCTATTGAGATTCCAGTTTATATCCTTGAAGCCTTGAAATCTGGTTGACTGTATTTTCTCCCTTAGGTGTGGCAGGAAGACTAGGAAAACTGGGGTGGGAGGAATGTCCTTCTCTAATTGGGATAAGGCTCTGGAAAAGTCTTTTTTCTGGATAGGAGACCTTTGTTATAGAGAGCACTCTGGGCATATTTCACCATGATTACCTTCCCTTCTCCCTGCCAGAGTCAAGAAGAATTTTTTTCTAAACTTCACGGAAAGATGGAAAGGTTCCTGGAGGTAAGGCAAACACATGTTTGAGGGTTGTCTAAGACTGGTCCTCAGGAATTTCTCACTCTTGTGCTAGACCACACTCAGCCTCATTATTTCATTAGAATGACCAGATAAGTGTTCCTATCCGTTTATGGCACTGGTGGCTTCTACTCTATTAGGACAGATCTCAGCTCTGGTTCTTTGAACGGTCTTGTCTCTAGATTTCCTGGTGGTGGTTTGCCATGTGTATTAGTCAGCTCGGGTTGCTATAACAAAATACCATAGACTGGGTGGCTTAAACGATAGATGCTTATTTTCACAGTTCTGGAGATAGGGAGGGCCAAGATCAAGCTGCTGACTGATTTGGTTCCTGGTCAGGTCTACTTCCTGGCTTGCAGACATCAGCCTCTTTGTTGTCTCGTTACCTGGAGAGTGAGAGACAGCTCTCGTCTCTTTCTCTTCTCGTAAGGACACTAATTTCGTCATAGGAGCCCTACCCTCATGACTTCATCTAAATCAATATATCACATTGTGGGTTAGGGTTTCAACATACAATTTTTTTTTTTTTTTAAAGATTAATTTTATTGTTTGAGAGAAGGGGCGATAGATAGATAGATAGATAGATAGAATGATAGATAGAAGAAAGGGATGGGCCCAGAGCAGTCTCCATAGCTGTACATCATTAGTTGTGACATAGCTTCATTGTACACAGGTGGATGTGGGGCTGTGGAGGGTGGGAACTGAACTGGGGGCCTCCCTCATGGGAGGTGAGAATGTGGTTACCAGTTGTACCCAGTTCAGCATATGGGTTTGCACAGACTGGGGCTGGGATTTGACTCCCGGACTTGTGGTTGCAAGGCAAGCACTCAACCTGTTGAGCTATGCCAGCATCCCTCAGCATATAAATTTTAGAGGGACAAAATTCAAGCCTTAGCACCATGTAACCAGTTTTCTAATGGTCATTCCTTTTCAGTTTGTCCAGATTTCTTATTGCATTGAGTAGAATGATGATTTCCAAGGTCTTTAAATACAGGGCTGTTGCCTTTCCTATTTATGAGCATGTGCTTGCGGGCATGTGTTTAAGACTATAAACTTCACCTAAGAACAGTTTTTGTGGCTGTTTTATTACTTTATACTTGGTATAGGATGTTATATATAAAAAATTATACAGATAATTTGGAATCCTTAACCCTCTGATGTTGTCAAAAGATCTTACGTTCTCAGTGTCTCAGTTTTTTCCATATCAGAAACCATTTAGTCACCTATAAAGAGAAAAGGGCCTAAAAAGTAAGGCTTACCTCTTTGGGCTTTCTTCTCCCAGATTGTGGACATTTAACATTTTATTGTTTTTTAGCACATCATTCCCTGTATTTTGTACAGCTTTTCTAGCAGGAAGGTTGTTCAGAATTTAGTAGTTGGCAACTACCATACTATGATGGGTTTTTTTTAGTTATGTTATTTTTCCTCTCAAAAAAGTTTTATTTATTTATTTATTTTTATAAGTGATTTTATTATTTATTTATTTATTTATTTATTTTTGACAGAGAAAGAGAGAGAGAGAGAGAGAGAGAGAGAGAGAGAGAGAGAGAGACAGAGACAGAGAGAGAACTGAACTGGGGGAGCTCCCAGCTCAGCATATGGTTCCGCATGGGCCGGGGCCGGGACTCGATCCCTGGTCCCCAGCACTGCAAAGTGAGCGCCTAACCCACTGAGCCATCCCAGCTTCCCCAAGTTTTATTTTTTAATTTTATTATTATTAAATTTGTTGGTTAGTAAAAATTACATAACTTCTAGGTGTACAGTTATACCTTATATCATCTTATGTGTTTCATTATGTGCTCACCACCCAGAGACAGTTCTCCTTCCATCACCATATATTTGATGTCCCCCCCACCCCGCCCCCTTACCTACCTTCTGGTAATCACTAAACTGTTGACTATGTCCATGAGTTTTTGTTTGTTTGCTTTTAGTTTTATATTGCACATATGAGTGCAGTCATATGGTTCTTGGTTTTTTACTGTCTGGCTTATTTTGCTTAGCCTGATGATCTCAAGGTCCGTCCATGTCATTGCAGTCTTCCATGAAATTGTACACATATTATCCTAATATAAATTTAAGCTTCCTGACTTGTCCATGTATTTTCATAAATCACTTATTACTGTGTGCCAATAATAGTGATGAACTACAGTGAAGGTTGTATCTTTCATATACTTTTTTTCTGTCTTGCCATTTGATCTTTTTGTCCTAAGAATTTAGATTCTTCTGTTCCAAAAGGCCCCCAACAGTGTATTTTCTAATTTTGTGTCCCCATGATTATAATATAATAGCAGACACATGACACCTTACTGAAATATTGTTAATGATTGGTATCCTTTCAAATAGATATTTTGAAGATATTGGATATTTTCTGAGGGGAGGTAGAAACTGATTTTATGTTAATAAGATTCTATATTCATTTTGAAAATTGAGATTTGTTATATACACAGAACAAAACTTTCTAATTTGATTTCTGTACTCATTGCTGTTTCTCTATTACAATGCATGAATTATATTTACATTCACAAGATAAAATCAACTTTTGTAGATATGGTTACAATGTCTTATTCAACCTATGTTTAAATGTTATTTTTTATCTGGGTTTATGTTAGCAAAATTCCTACTTTTCAGTAGTAGTTATTTTTCTTTGATTTTCTTTTGCATTTTCTTACAACTAGAAAATCACTTGGGAAACACACTTGGTAAATATTTATAACTTGCTTTACCAAATAAAGAGCTGATTTTCATTAGACATCATGTTGTTATTATATATTAATATTTAGTGTCTGCATGTCAGCTAACTATGTCAAATGAGTTGTAAATGGGTCATATGTTAAGTCAGATAAGTAAGTAATTCTCATAATGAGAGAGGTCAGGAGATTTTTCTTGTTTGCTTGTTTGTTGTGTAGAATTTCTGCCAATATTGCTGTTTGTTTTTATGGGAGCTAGGCCAATTTTTATGTAGTGCAGAGCCTGCTATATAACCATACATATGTAACGTAACTGGTCCCATACTTCTGATTTATTATAGCAATAATTTAGATCCTCTTGTGAACTGCCAAATGGGCATTTCCCCTTATGCACCTTGGCTTTCTTAGTTGAGTTGCTGAATTAATATTTGAAAAAGAATAATGCCATTACACCTCTTCATAAACTTTAGAATCATTATGGAAATACTTAAAATCCTGTAAAAAACTTTAATTTATTAACCCCATATGTTATCTTGGTTAGAACACATTTCCAAACCATCTATGAACACTCATTGAGTTTGAAAATCATCAAGTCTCAAAGAAAAGAACAATGAATTAAGGCTCTTTGATTGTTTTTATCACATAAGACATATCACCTTAATTTTACTTGTAGAAATTTCATATATTTGATGATATAATGTCATATTCATTTACATTCTGTATCTATTAGAAGGTTATCATTTATATGGACATTTATATTTTATTTTCATTCTACTCAAATAATTTTGAGGAAATTAACATTTACTAAAACAAACTTTTTGTTTATAAAAGTCAACTGTAGACCTGTATTCCAGTATAGCAATAATCAAAGTTGCATTACTCTCAAATATGTCAAATATTTAAAATATAAATTATGAGAAAAAAAGTATCAAATAAAATATCAGGTTTCCTCTAGGGTGAGTTTTTCACTTTCATATTCTGTAAGAATGAGGTCTTTTGATGGCTTAGCTGAATTATAGGCTTTGGAGTGAAAAAAGCCTGGAATTAAATCCTTACTCTGCCACTTTCTGTGTGGCTTTAGGCATATAACCTCTATAATTTTCATTATCTTCAGTTTTAATGTGGGTAGAAAATGATTACTTCATAGTTGAAGCCAATATAAAAGCCACATGATATATTTCTGCTGTATCTGATGCTGAGGCACAAACTTGACATTGAAGACATTTAGATTGATAACAGAACACAGTTGCTACTCATTTCTCTCTTTAGAAGTTAGTCCCTGTGAACTGTTCTTCTAAAATCTTTTCCCTCTCTAAAAAATGTTGAGATAATACAGAGTAGGAAGGAGAGCACAGTTTATCCACAGCCAGAAGAATTTTCAAAGAGTGAGCCAAAGACCAACACTAAACTTATAGACCTGGGATTCAGGGAGGACTTTATGAATCTGACCTCAATGGCAAGGGAAGTAAAAGCACAAATAAATGAATGGGACCTTATCAAGCTAAAAAGCTTCTGCGCTGCAAAGGAAACCATCAACAAAGCAAAGAGGCAACCAACCAACTGGGAGGAAATATTTGCAAACAATGCCTCTGATAAGGGGCTAATATAAAAAATATACAAAGAACTTGTACAACTCAACAAGAAAAAAAGAAGCAATCCAATTAAAAAATGGGCAGATGACCTTAACAGACACTTTTCTCATGAAAACATACAAATGGCCAACAGATATATGAAAAAATGCTCCACTTCACTAGCAATTAGGGAGATGCAAATAAAAACCACAATGAGATACCATCTTACACCTGTTAGAATGGCTATAATCAACAAGACAAGGGATAACAAGTGCTGGAGAGGCTGTGGAGAAAAGGGAACCCTCATACACTGCTGGTAGGAATGTAAACTGGTACAACCACTATGGAAGGCTGTATGGAGAGTCCTCAAAAAATTACGAATGGAATTACCATATGATCCAGCCATCCCTCTACTGGGCATCTACCCAAAAAACCTGAAAACCTTAATCTTTAAAGATGTTTGGACCCACATGTTTATTGCAGCACTGTTCGCAGTGGCCAGAACATGGAAACAACTAAAATGCTCTTGGATAGATGACTGGATAAAGAAGATGTGGTACATTTACACAACGGAATACTACTCAGCGATAAGAAATGATGAAATACAGTTATTTGTGACAACATGGATGGACCTAGAGACCATCTTATTAAGCGAAATAAGTCAGACTGAAAGAATCAGGAAACATATGACTTCACTTATAGGTGGAATATAAAACTGAAAGTAACAAAGACACAGAGACCTATGGACACACTCAATAGCTTGGTGATTGCCTGAGGGAAGGGGAGGAGGGGGGAGGGAGAGAGGGAGGGGAGGCGGGAGAGGGCACCAGCATTATGGACGCACTCAATAGTTTGGTGGTTACCTGGAGAGGGAGGAGAATTGGGGAGGGAGAGTTGTGGGGGGAGGTGGGAGTGGGCACCAGATATGTGGTGGTGGAAGGGAAGCTGATTCTGGGAGGTGAGCACATAATGCGATGCATGGGTGATGTGATGTGGACTTGTACATCGGGAAACTATCTAATTGTTACCAACCAATGTCACCCTATTAAATTTAACAGTAAAAAAAAAAAAAAAAAAAAGAGTGAGCCAAAGACCAAAAGCACACTTTAGTTTGGTGTGCACTAGGAATAGAGTCCCGCCCACCCTCAGACTTAGTGCACGAGAGGCAGGATATAAAAATCTGCATTTCTCAACAGCCCTCAAGTAATTCTGACATACACTTAAGTTCAGAGTCTATAGTATAAGGAAAGACATAAGCATTCACGTAGTAAACATTTTAAGAGCAATAGTAAAAACTGATTTTCTTTATGAATTGTGATGGTGTGAAAAATCTTTATAGCTAATTGAAGAATGTCTCCTAGGCAAAGGAAATACACTTGAAACCTGACTTTGCGCATGGGACATTTCATTTATAAGGTAATATAGCCTCAATCCTATGCCTCACTCACAAGCATTCTGCAAAAATTCTCACTAAGTACTGGATTCCACAGTAGAATCTTAGTTTTCGTATGTATTGAAAACACTTCAACACATGGAGCAAAACAATACAAATATTATTGTTTGGTTAAACATATTTAATTAATAGTGATGACTCATATTGATATTAGAAAGTTATTTAATGTACCTAGAGTGCTATTAAATGATGTTTCTATCTGCTCTGTCACTGTATACACTTCCAATGTCTATGTCTTTATTTTACTAATTATTATAAAATTAATACATTCTCATAAAGATTAAGATATGTTTGAAATGTGCTAAGTAAAATCCCCATGTCCCCACCTTACAATTTCCCTCACCCTTTAGGACAAAAAGAACTGCTTAAAATTTTGAATGTGCCTAGATATTTTATTTTTATTATGTATACAAAGATCTTATTTCTTCTTTATGTCCTCAAATTTCAAATAACTCAAAATAGATCAGGTAAATGTGAAAGACGGTCATTTGTAGACCTCCCTGTTCTACTTGCCTGTCTGTTGCCAGTGTAACTATATATCTTTTCTCCTAATCCCTTAAGATGCAGAGATCATAGTAGTGACATCCATCTAAATCTTTGAAGTTACATTAATTTTGAAAAAATGTGAGAACTTTTGGAGGGCTATCTAATTCATCATCCATCTACTCACTGAAAGAAATTATATTTAGGGGTTGTATTAGCCTGCCAGCGGCACTCAGGAAAATAGAATCAGGGTATTAGGGAGTCTGATTAGGATTGAATATCTATAGATATTCAATAGACCAGGTTCTCAACCCTGGATGCACACTACCCTGATTTGGAGAGCCTGCGAACACACACACACACACACACACACACACACACACACACACACACACACACACACACACACACACACACTGCCCACAGTATAAAGTTTTGACCAGTGGGATAGAGTGGAATTTTCTAGAAGGATCTGGTTATCAGAATCCAAATATCTGTGGGATTGAACAGTGTTCTATTTATGTTCTGGGAAAGAGTAACTAGGAATGTGGGCCTAATATGTTGGAGACATGCTGGATAACTATCCTGGATAACTAACCTAATACCCATTTCTAAATCCACATTTCACATACTCTGAGCTTGGCTTGGCTTGTTCATGGAGGTCCAGTGTGGCTAAAGCACAATGGAGTATAATGTCAAAGACTGTGGATGTTTGATGAGGAGACTGGATTTTGTTCTAAGTGGTAAGAGAAGCAGTACGGGGTCACATGGTTTAATTTGCCTTAAAAAAAATTTAGTCACAACACAGAGGGGAAGAGATTGGGGATACATATGCATACGTAGATGGTGACAGGGAACAGAAGAACAGAAAAATGAAGAGGTTATGGATGTAGTCCTGATGAGATCATGTTTTGATGAACTGGGTGGTCATAGCTGAGATGAAGAAAGATGCCCAGATTTTTCATCTAATTTAGAGATGCCATCACAGAACTGTCTGTAGTATGTGAGCCTGAAAATTGGGTATATGGGGATATTGGTGGGATTGTGGGCAGGAGGTAGAGAATTGATTGACAAGGGGAATGAAATCAAATTACTTAACTATGAAACACCCAACCTTAATTTTTAAATGTATTAGAAAATATTTTGGTAAATGCTGGTAAAGGGATGTAGGCAAATAAACTCTCTGCTTATTGGTATTCTTAAAGCATTTACCTTTGCCTGTGTATAATCATGAGGTTGACCTTATTTGTTGATCCAATCCTGGAACTTATCATGAACCTGAATAGGGAGTAGCATAATCCCTTATTTTATTTCTACAAACTCATATGCCGATTGTTTAGTTAAATAAAAGAAGGAGGCTTGAGGGGAGAAAAAATAATAATATAAAAATTGGAGAATAACTTCTGTTTTATTCTAGCTTTTTTTCCTATAGGAAGCCTTACAATATGTCATGTTGGAGAACACAAAACCTGCTTAGATGTCGGGTGCTGTAATATGTGGGTTTAGCAGGTGACCTATGTGTTAGGCAGATGCGTCCTGATATTGTAGAAGGAACATAGCACATGCTATTACTATAACTCGTATAATAATTTCCCAAACACTAGAGGTTTTTTCGTTTCCCTATCTTTCTGATTTTTAATTTCCTCATCTGCAATTTGACTACACTATTTTAGTGTCATTCCCAAGGTCTTTCTAGCTTTCATGTTCTAGAGTCTGTAAGTCTAATTACAGGTCTTTCCAAATTATTACTGCTTCCAGTTTCCCTTCATTTTTAATGAGCATACCCAGCAGTGCTGTGAAGTTTAACAACCTGATAGCACAGTGCAGTTTGGACTTGAATGCTGTGGGGTACTTTTGTTTGTTTGTTTTGATGAGTAAGATGAGAAAGGGAAACAACAGATACATGTTACATACCACTACTCATCCATCAGTGATGTGAGCAACTTCTTTGCTGAATCAGATCATGGTCTTTTGAAAGAATATTTTGTGCTATTCAGAATGTTTTAAATTTAATCTGCACTTCATAGAACCAAACTTTGTTGAGGGTATCCTATACTAGTTAAAAGTTGGCTTAATGGAGGTGGTAGAGTTTAAACTAGTTTTCACATAAAGAAAAGTTTGGGCAATAGTAACTTCTGTGGATGGAGAGAGATTACAGTGTAACTGTTGATATGAAGTTGAAGTCAGCCATCATTATAGTAAAAAAGCAAGTCAGACATTGCTTATTGACATCAGAGTTGGCAAGTTGGAATGGATAGACTTTAGATGCACTGATTTTCTTCTTTCTCTTTTCTTCCAGGGTTTTGCAGGAAATGCAAATGCGGACAGTGTTGTGTACTATAGACTCCAGCCTTCTATCAAAGCCAGATATCTCCGATTCATCCCTTTGGAGTGGAGCCCCAAGGGCAGAATTGGAATGCGAATTGAGGTGTTTGGCTGTGCATATAGTAAGTGTTTGTTTATTCAAAACACGGAAATGGGTATCAAAGGAGATGTTTTTTTTTAAAAGCCAACTACACATAGCAATTGACTTTATAGATAGATATGTAAAGAGAGATAAAAACAGGAATAACTTTTGTGGAAAGCTTTTTGTGTGTTGTGTGTGTTTGTGTGCCTTTACAAGCCAATATTGAGTTTAGCAGTCAGCTTTTATATTTTAAATCAGAAGTGGGAGCATTTTATAGATAGAAAATATTATTGACTAGATCCTAACTTTCAAATATTAGAGCTTCCCCTGCATGGAATATATTTGGATGTTGCATATGAGCACCCTGAATTTAGTAAGAGACTGCTCTATTTAGTAGAACCAGTCATCTTTAGGAGATGAAAGAATGTTTTTCTCTCTAGCCTAAAAATGATATGCCATGCCACTCACTTATGCTATGCTCTCAGCGTAGATTCATAGGAAAGGTAAAGACCTCTGTCAAAATATAATTTGTGTTTGAAATACTTACACATAAAAAAAGATAGAAACCACAGATTTCACTTAGTCTCCTCTTCATGAAGCATGTTTATTATATCTTTTTGTGGGGCAGGGGCCTAAGAGTTATCGATAGCCCACCTCAAGCCTCCCCATCCTGTTAGATGCTCTTTTATTAGAGAACAATGGCTTAGTTGATATGATCTACAATCATCAGACTGAGCAGTCTGAGGTTTGGAGAGATTCAGCAGTCTGCCCAGTGTCCTTCAGCTAGTGCCTGGAAGGATCTGGAAGCGTCCAGGACTGTTCAACTCCACTCCATCTTTATTCCTCTAGTAAACCTTTATTTTATAGCCATGGATGCTTTCTTCCACACATATTTTATCACTTTGTGATGTAAATGAGGTTAGGTTCTGGCTCACTTTATTGACATGAAAGGAACGCACATCACACTCGAGGCCAGCAACGGGTGGCAGTTGTCTTGAGTGTGTCAGAGAAAGCATGTTGTGAGGTTGCAGGGGCCTCCCTGCATACTCAGTGATGTTCCTCGTGTGCCCCTGCAACATGAGACATTCCGCCCCTGCCAGGGACTGCAGAATCGTAATAACACTATTCCTTGCAAGGGCAATAATAAGAATCGCAATAGCACTAACATGAATAGTATTAAATTGTACCACTCTAGAACATCGGTTCCCAAGTGGTGGTACCTGTTCCCCTGGGAGTACATGCTGCGCCATTCAGGGGTACGTGAAAAATAATCAGTAACAATATTTAACTGTTTACGAATATTGTAAAATTGTACCTGTGGTTTGTACTTTTAGTGTAATAATTTTCTTTCCTAACTTATTACCACATTTCCACTATTTTACATTAAGATAGGCACTGAACAAAAGTGTCAGAATTGAAAAACAGCTGTCTTAAAAACAAGGGGTACAATTTGTGGAAATGGATTTAAAAGAGGTACACAAGTGGATAAAGGTTGGGAACCACTGCTCCAGAAGTAGTTCATTTTTCTTGTGTGCTTATTAGATATCCGCACTATATTAAGTGGTTAGTTTATTAATCCAGACAACGTCCAGAGAAGTATCGTGAGATAACTACTCCATTCTCCACTTTGCAAACGAGGAAGATGAAGTCTGGAGAGGAGGACTCGCTGAGTCCCACAGATCGGAAGTGACAGCGCTGGGTGTGAAGCTGAGCCTGCCAGACTCCAGCGTCATAGCGCCTGCTCACGTTCCCTCCAGCGCTGAGTCACAGCCCCGGGCCACAGGCAGCTTACTTCTCATCTGCTCAGCTTGCCAGTGGCTTAGTGGCTCTTGTTGTGTGTTAGAACCTCCCTTCACAGCTGTCACACTTGAATAGTCATTCCTCAAAACAACCCCAACACCAAAAACACCCTAAAATTAGATTCTGGAGCACAGAACCCAGACAGTCTGTCTTACTTGTCTTTGGATCCAGAATTTAGCAAAGTCCATGCCACATGATGGACAGTTAGTGAAACAAACTTCAAAAAGCTTCATAGTTATAGTTATAGTCTATACTTATTCAGAGCATCCATCTTGCAGAGTATTTATTTATCCTGGTATAATAATCGCTGTTATGGAGCACTTACTCTGTGTCAGACATGGTTTTTATAGACATTCTATTTTAATCCTTAAACTCACCCATCTAATAGAGTCTTAGAAAAATTAAGTCATTTTCCCAGTAGTACACACTTAATACACGTTCAATCTAGGATGTAAATTCAACAATAGTTTAACAAGACTATTGACACTGTTTTTCTAAAACTGCAGCACCACTTCTACCGGCCCCGTGCAAGTGACTGCTGAGGCATGGGCCCCTTTGAGGTCTCTGCTGCCGTGTGCTTAATGATGACCCAGGTCACCCCCCACTTTATTTTATTTTTCATTTTTTTAAAGATGTATTTTTATTGTTTTTAACAGAGAGTGTGTGTGTGTGAGAGAGAGAGATACAGAGACAGAGACAGAGACAGAGAGAAGGGGGAGGGCCCAGAACAGTCTCCATAGTTGCACATCATTGGTTTTTCCACATAGTTTCATTCCACAGGTGGGCGCAGGGCTGCACAGGGCAGGAACTGGGCCGGGGTCTTGCCCTGGTGAGAACCAAACTGGGGGCACTCTCCAGTTCAGCACATGGGTCCGCACGGGCCAGGGCCGGGATTTGACCCTCGGTCCCCGGGGCTGCAAGGTGAGCGCTTAACCCACTGAGCCATCCGGGCTTCCCCAACCCCCCACTTTATTGATCTTCAATCCTGGGCAACATTCTTTTCACTGTGACTTCATCTTTCATCTGGTGTCTCTTGGCATGAGCACAATGTCCACATACTTAGTCAGCCTTCTTTTTTTAGCGATACTGGGAGCCAACATGATTTTAAATGCAACTATAAACACATATGGTAAAATGATTTGGTAGGATTCAAGTGTAAAATGACTGCTGTATGATTTTGGATAAAAGAGAAAAAATAATAGACTTAATGGAAAAATACTCTCATAGATTATCTAAAATAACCTCAAAATAGGTTGGGTATGAGTGTCTTATGTGATTGTATTTGATCAAATTGATTTTAGTTCCTTAATTACATTATAGTCACACTCATTCTCCACCTATGCATAGCATCAGCCTCACAGAATATTAATTTACTAAAGCATGATACTATATAAGCATCATTTATTAAACAGTTACTATGTGTCAGATACTATTCCTTTAGGCATTTTCTGATTTAGTCCTAACAACATAATGAAGCAGAGCGTGAATATTACCATTTTATGTAGGAGACAAGCAGAACTTTTGGCAGAATGAGGCCCGTGGCTGGCTCTGGGTTGCCTGGTACTGAAACAGACGGGACCCCTGGCTTCCCCAGTCCTCAGAAGGAAGCGCTGCAGGTGCTGTCAGCACTAGAACACAGCTGCAAGATTGTGTGTAAAACAACCCAGATCCGAGTTCAAGCTGGATGTTCTGCAGATACACAAGGATGTTCTCTTGCAAGCACTGTAAAAAGAAAAGTGGTCTTGAGGGGTGGGCAGGGTTTTCTCCTGAGACAACTGTCCATACTGGCAGTTAACTGAACCGCTTGTGAGCTTGAGATTGGCCTGCAGAATGGCATGCAGCCCGCCAGCCTGTGTGTCCACAGCACTTGTACCAAGTTAATGTGATTCTTGGGTGCTGCTCAGGAGCCACTGACTGAAGAGTAGTGAATATACCAGGGTGCTTCTTGTCTCCAGACATTGGGGGAAGGGAACCTTAGTGAAATCCAGAACCTCGTCTAGGATTTCACAGCCTACGTTAGATCTAGGATGAAAAATCTCTTCAAAGCCAGTGCTTTGATGACGAGATAAATCAGACAGACATGCACCTCTTAAGAATTTACTAGATCCAAGATGGCGGCATGAGAGGAGAACGCCGATAACTGCCTGGGAAGGGCCTTGTGAGCAGAGGGGAATCCACAGGGGAAACCCTGAGAAGAAACCTCAACTAAGAGAACCACACAACACGGAACAACACACAAAGGTTAGAGAAAAAAGGGGAGAGCGGGAGAGGGAAAGGGAAGCAGCGGTTCGGGGGCAGAGACTCGGAGCGCGGCCCGGGGCTGGCAAAAACAAAGGGGGATTGGGGGACTACGGTCAAAGTGGAGCTGGATCGAGGGCGGGCTGGAAGCCGAGACCTAGGGAGCGTGGAAGCCCCACAAGACTGTGGACAATTTAACATCTGATCTCAAGGGACAGCACACAGTGCCCTAATCATTTCACGGAGCCTAAAGTGTAACAGGGACTGTGGAGCAGGGCGGCGGCACTTCCCGGCGGGCAGGGTGAGAGCAGGGAACCAGCCCACAGCAGCTCAGCACCCCTGATTTACGGAGGAGACTGACTGTGAAGGAGCGCCTTCTGAGGACAGGGCTCTTGGAGTGAGGGCTGGGGCTTGAGTGGGCATAGCTGCATTGGACGTGCTTGGAGTGAATCCGGCGGTCTCAACAGAGCCGGGAGCGTAGAGCGGCTGCCGCCGGAGCTACGGCCTGTGCGCGCAGGGCTTTTGGCGCCCCGCCCACTGGGCCGCTGCGCATCACTGCGTGCGCGCACCGGGCTTTTGGTGCCCTGCCCACCGGGCCACCCCGCAGCGCCGCTGCCTGCTCGCTGGTGCGCTACAGACCTTTTGGCACCCTGCTCGCCAGGCCGCCGCAGCACCGCTGCCTGTGCGCGGGACCTGCTTTCGGCGCCCTGACCACCGGGCCACGGCAGCGCTGCTGCCTGCTTGCGAGCGCGCAGCTGGGCTTTTGGCATCCCGCCCACCAAGCCTCTGGGGCGTGGCGGACCGGGCACACAACTGGGCTGCCTGCCAGGTCTCCGCAGTGTCATTGCCTGTGCGCGGGACTGGGAGGCCGACCAGGGCCTCTGCCAAGCCCCAGCCCATCCAAGTGCTGCCCTGCGGGCGTGGCTTACAGATACGATTGAAGGAGGGGCAGCCAGGAGGAGGAAAGACCTGAGCTCCTGCGCCCCGCCCACACTGAACCACCAGCCCTCCTGCTGAAAGAGGAATCTGCTATTGTGTCTCAGGCCCGCCCTAACTCCTACTCACATGCCCCCACCCCTGGCCACACCTTTACTACCCTGCTATCTCACAGCTAAGACAGCAACCTAAAGTGCCCCAGGACACAGAAGCTGTCTGCTTCCCCCAACCCTCTCCCAAAATCTCCTTCTCTGACAACTGAGTCCAAAAGAAAAAATAAAGAGAAGCCCATCTGATAGGCAAACCCCCAGAGGGAAAACAGACTCATGTGGAAAGCAAAAAGAACCACAGCAAACACAATGCACAGCACAGAATCCAAAGCCCCTCCAGAAGATCAGGGACAGTCTCTAGTAAAGGACCTTGCACACTTGGAATCAAATCTAAGTGAAACAGAATTCAGGGCTGCATTAATCAAGACACTCAGAGAGCTCACTCAATGCTGGCAAAGTACCCAGACACAGTTCAATGACC
>PVKE010006173.1:0-55586 GCA_004027555.1 Craseonycteris thonglongyai
TCTCCTCTCCTCTCCTCTCCTCTCCTCTCCTCTCCTCTTCTCTCTCTCTCTCTCTCTCTTTATGTGTTTGTCAAAAACAATAAAATATAAAAATTTTTAAAAAGTAGAAAGAAAATAATGAAAGTAAATTATTTTCTATAATAAAAAAATAGGTCTAGAAGGAATCACAAGAAACTATTGTCATTGTTTACCTCTGAATAGGGGTAAACCCTCTGACTAGAGAAAAAGAGTAAGAGGATGTTATACATGCATGATCTCGTCTTTTAATTGACTTTCCAAGAATGGTGATAGATTGGTGCTTACCCATATACGTTTCATTTTAGATTCCGTTGGAAAAAGCAACATATCTTTTCATATCACTTCCCATGGTAGGGTCAAGAGTTAGGTCTTTAACCTAAGAATGTACCAAAATTAACTGACACACTTGATTTCATAAGCACACTCTGTTCTGATCCTCTGTGTACTGAAAATCTGTGGGCTTCTGTGAATGGAAAAATATTATTCTTTTCTGTGTTTAAATCGTTTTGTTTCCCTTCTATTATTGTGTCAGTAAATAAAAAGTAAAATGATTAATTTAATCACTGTTAGAAATCAATCTGGATAATTAGAACCAAAAAATATCCTACAATGGAATGGTAACTTTGTTAGAATTATACAATGAATTATATATGAAGAATTTCTATACACAACAGTTTTTTCCCTTCCTGTAACCAACCATTTGGAACACTTTCAGTTATTTCTGATGCAAATAGTATGGTGAGCTCTCCATTCTCAATGTTATAAAGCTAATAAAATACATTGCATATTTCTTCTTATGAGTCTTACAAATTTCTTTTTTAATTTTTCTCAGTGGCACTTTTAAATGTTTTGCTGCATGCTTCTTCTTCTCTTCCTTCCATCCTATCTCTAAAGAAGAATACCTCCTGCATTTCACCCAGAAGTAGTCCTTTTTAGGTGTTGTTCCTCTGACATTCTACTTTCTATGGAATCTTAGTTTTCTTGCTTATATCTTCTGTTTGTTTTTCCAAACTAATTTTTCTTCCTTTCTATAAATATGTGTAGTTTAATTACTGAAAAATCATTTATTTGACTTTGTTAGCTTTCCCTGCCATCCTCCTTCCCTTCATTAAATTACCTTGTATAGTATACCTACATGCCTTAGTTCTCACTCATTCCTTCACCCTTTGATGGAAATTGCTGTTTCGATGGTAAACAGGAATGATTTCTCGGTTCATACTCTTCTCTGTTGTGAGTCTAGTTCTGCCATTTAGTCATTACACAACTTGGGATAAATTAGCAAACTTCTCTCAGTTTCAGTGATGAGTAAACTGGTTATTATAATAACTATAGAATATGCAAAAAAGTGTCTAGAGCACAGTACAAGCTTGATGACTGTTAATACTGTCCTTTGATTTCTTACCCTGGAACACTAGGCCTTTCTCTGCAACACATATCCTTTCCTTGAAACCTTGCCTTTTGTTTTGTTTTTGTTTTTTTGTTTTCATTTGTTTATTTGTTTTAGTTTTATTGATAAATAATTGATGTATAGGACTGTATAAGTTTAAGGTGTGCAGCAGGAGGGTTTGGTTTACATATAGTGGTTTTAATGTTTATAATACCGTAGATTTAATTAACACATTATAATAGGTTTAGTTGTCTAATACAGATAAAATAAATAGAAAAAAATCTACTTGTGATGGGAAATCTTAAGATCTACTCTCTCAGTAACATTCTTATATTTTATATGATACAGCAGTTTAACTGTAGTCATCATATTAAACATTACATCCATAGCATTTATTTGTCATATAACCAGAAGTTTGTACCTTTTTACCATCTTCTTCTAATTTCCCTTTTTCCTACCTCCAACCTCTGATAAGCATAAATCTAATCTTTTTATAAATTTAGTGGGATATATATATATATATATATATATATATATATATATATATATATATTAGAATTCACATAGATGTGTGTATGTATATATATGTGTGTGTGTGTGTGTGTGTGTGTGTGTGTGTGTATTTAGAGTTCACATATACAAGTAAGCAATATACAATTTTGTCTTTCTACATAATGACTTCAAGGTCCATCCATGTTGTTGCAAATGGTTGGATTTCCTCATTTTTTGTTTTAATGGATGAATAATATTCTATTGTGTACATGTGTCATGGTTTTTAATCTATTTATTCTTTGATGGACACTTAGGTTGTTTCACGTCTTACCTGTTGTATATATTTCTGTTTTGAACAGAGTGAGTACAGATATTTTTTAGAGTTAGTGTTTTAATTTTCTCTAAATATAGTCTCAGAGGTGGAATTGCTGGATCATATGACACTTTTATTTTTAACTTTTTGAGAAGCCTTTATACCGTTTTTCAGTGACTATACCAATCTTCAATCCCACCAATAATGTACAAGGGAGTCCTTTTCTCCATGCCAACATTTGTTATCTCCTTTCTTTTTGGTGATGGCTATTCTAACAGGTGTAATGTCATATCACGTTGTGGTTGTAATTTGCATATTCTGAATGACTAGTGATGTTGAGCATCTTCTCATTTACCTGTTAGTCATTTGTACATCTTAGAAAAAGCTATCTGTTCAGATCCTTTGCCTATTTCCTTTCATTGAGTTATTTGTTTTGCTGTTGAGCTGTATGAGTTTTTATGTATTTTGGATATAAGCCCTCATCAAATATTTGGTTTGCAAATATTAATACTTTTATTTCCATTCCATTCGTTGATAATTTCTTCTCCTTGCAGAACTTTTTGATTTGATGTTGTGTCCTTTGTTTATTTTTTATTGTGTACTTGTGCTTTAGGTGTGACTTTCAAAAAGTCATTACCAAGATCCATGTTAAGGAGCTTTTTCCCTATGTTTTCTTCTAAGAGTTCCCTGGTTTCAGATCTTACATTTAAGTCTTTAATACATACTAGTTAATTTTTATGAGTGGTGTAAAGTAGGAGTCAATTTTAATTATTTACATGTGGATATCCAATTTTTCCAGCACTATTGATTGAAGAGACTGCCCTTTTTCCATTGAGTATTCCTGGGTCCCTTGTATAATATTAGTTAACTGAATATGCTTAGGTTTATTTCTAGGCTCTCAGTTCTGTTCTATTGATCTTTTTAGCTCTTCTTATGCCAAAGCCATACTGTTTTAATTGCTACAGATTTACAGTATAGATTGATATCAGGAAGTGCCTCCTGTTTGTTTATCATTCTCAGCATTTATTGTTCTATTCATGCTTTTGTGGCTCCATATAAAATTTTACGTTTTTTTGTTTGTGGGTTTTTTTTTTCTATTTCTGTAAAGCCTGCCATTGGACTCTTGATGGGTGTTGCATTGAATCTACTGATGTCTTTTGGGAGTATTGACACTTGGACAATATTCTTCCAATCCATGAACACAGATAACTTTGTTTGTGCCTTGCTTTATTTCATCAATGTCTTCTAATTGTCAGAGTAAAGATTTTTTTACTTCATTGATTAAATTTATGCCTATGTATTTTATTGTTTTTTGATGTAACTGTAAATGGGTCCAATTTCTTTAATAATTTTTCAGAAAATTAATAGTTGGTGTAGAAAGCCATTATTCTTATGAATTCTCAAATTGGATTGTCCTCTTTATTTACATACCATTTATATTTCTTTTCTTTTTAAATTTGTTTCTTCTACCCTTTTTCCTTTGCTTTTCTCTTATACTTAATTTTAAAATATTTGTTGAATACGTACATAGATTTTCCCATAATTGCCTTGTTTTGCACTTTCACATCTGTCTGCAAAATATCCATAACAATCTTTTATGTTCCCTGAGTTTCAACCATTACCTCCAGGTAAATGTCTTCCAAATTTCTGTCATTCAAATCATCCCTGCTTCAAATCCAATTTTTTCCTAACATTATGCTGAATAGTCTACTTTTTCTTCAAAGCCAGATATTCTTCGTCATTGCTATTTCTGTTGGCAACATCTTCGATGTTCTAAACATCTGGATTTAAAGCAGAAAACACCTTTTGACACTCTTAACTTGTAGTCATTTTTAAGGCCCTTTTAATGCTACCTCTACAGTTTATCAAACATCTCCCATTTCACTGTGTCTGTTCAGACTTTTATGTGGCCTACTATTCCACAGCTAACAATTTTATTTTCAATTCATTGTACAAACAGCTTTGGCTTCTTCTTTCTTCATAGCTGTGACCTGCACACATACTTTCTCAAAACCTTTCAAAAATTCTCCATTGTATATTAGATTCAAAGGCACTTCTTCAATTATCAATCAACATTTCACAAATTGTGGTCCAAACTACTTCAATATTGCTTCTTGAAAAAAATCCTACCCTTATTCACCTTCATGCGTTTGTGTGGGTTAAGTTCAGCAAAAAAACTAAAACTGACTATGTTTAAATTTACCATATAAACCGTCCATGAAACTCAATATACATGGATATATACAGATATATATTATAAAATGTATACTTTTTACTATATTATTAAAAATAATGTTTAGCACAAAAAATACATATAGAAAAATAGAACTTTATGGTTCATCCACTCAGATATTGGAGAGAGACTGAATTAAGGAAGAGTAGATTATTTCCATCACCTATGCCTTAATACATTTCAATTGAATAGCAGGACAAATTACCATGCTATGAAAATATCTTTCTTTCTTTTTCTGATTTATTTGCTTTTTCCCCCTAAAGGGTATATATTTGAATACTAAAATAATACACATAGGTAGTTGTCCAAATGTAATGTTGTTGTTTTTTTTATTTTGCTTATATGTGATATTCACTGCCAACCTTCAAAACCCCTTTTCAAATAATATTTCAGTAAATTTTGCTATCACCCTTTCAATCATACATATTTTCTACTTTCTTGAAATTTCACAGCACTCTCTGATGATTATATGACATTATTCTTTGTAAGTTCAATATTAGATTATTTATCACTAACTAAATTTATTGCTCCACAAGGTCAGCAATGTGCAGTTCCCATCTTTCCACATTCCTTATTGTCTATTGGCTGGCATATAATAATTAATAAATATTTGCTGAATTTAATTGAAGACAAATATCATTAGAAAAATAAATATGTATGTGGTGTTCATAGTTAGTAGAGCAAAAATTAAATGTATTTAATTTTTTAAAAGTATTTAAAAGTATTTACACTGTAAATATATTATTAAGTAAATCCTTTTGGATTTTGTCAAATACTCACTTCTCTTCATATTCGTATTCTTTTTTATTTTTAAGATTTATTTTTATTATTTTTTGACAGAAAGACAGACAGACAGATAGAGACAGAGAGAATGGGGAGGGCCCAGAGCAGTCTCCATAGTTGACAGCATTAGTTTTCCATATAGTTTCACTCCACAGGTGGGTGAAGAGCTGCACAGGGCAGAAACTGGGCCAGGAGCCTCCCACATAGGCCCCAGCAAGAACTGAACTTGGGGCACACCCCAGTTCAGCATGTGGGTCCATCTTGGCTAGACCGGGGATTCGATCCTCGGGTTCCAGGACTGCAAAGCGAGCACTTAACCCTCTGAGCCATCTAACTTCCCCCATATCCATATTCTTAATATTGATTACTAGTCATATGCCTGGACAGAAATTATCCTATCATAGCCTGTGTTTGTTGGCCTTTATTAAGATAAAAGCAAATCAAGCATCTTACAAAATAATAAATCAATTTTTAATAGCCAAATTTTTTTATCAGAGAAAAAGAAACTGTAGAGAATATCATATATGGTATATTTATTTTGAGAAAGCAGTTTACTTTCTAGGGATACCTAGAAATTTTTAGTTTTCCTAGAGTCGTTGAGTCAGTTGTAGCTTTTAACCTAAATTGTGTATTTCAAAGTAACACAAATCAAAATAGTCTTTATAATGTGTGTGTGTACACAATTGTACTAGCTGTCATGATACCAACATGTTTCATTTTGCTATTTCTGTTCATTGTTTTTGGTGTTTTTACTTGTATTCTAATTCTATTTGCTCAAATGACAAAACTACAATTTTCATTAGAGTCTAACATACCGGTATACTGGTAGATATAAAGGTGAAAACATCATTATAAATAAATAATACTATATAGAACTGAACTTCATAATAAACATCTAATATTAATTTCAGCAGGCAACATATTATTTTGGAAACTTAGTAAAGACAAAGTGATTTACTTTGTTATTTTTGTTATGTGTGCATATTTAAAATATTATTTTTAAATATTTTGGTTTCTAGATATTGAATGTTTATAATCACTTTAACATATTTAAATATTGTTAATATTTATTTTGTTTTAATAACAATAACTTGACCTAAGTGTCAAGTTATTTATTTTTAAAGGAAAGAGCTTAAACAAGAAAATCTATAATAATTTTTCTTTCAAAATATTATATTCAGGGGAAGCCGGGATGGCTCAATGGGTTAAGCGCTCACTTTGCAGCGCTGGGGACCAGGGATCGAATCCCGGCCCCGGCCCATGTGGAACCATATGCTGAACTGGGAGCTCCCCCAGTTTAGTTTTCTCTCTGTCTCTGTCTCTGTATCTCTCTCTCTCCCTGTCAAAAATAAATAAATAAATAAAAATATATTAAAATATACATATATATTATATTCAGGGGATGCCAGGATAGCTCAGCAGTTTAGTGCTTACCTCGTAATCACACAGTCCGGTGTTTCCAACCAGCATGGCCCCGCATCCACATGTGTGGAATGAAACTACGTCACAACCAATGAGGTAGAATTGCTCTGCACCTCTCTCCCCCTTCTCTCTCTAGCTCTCTCTATCTCCCCTCTCTCCCTCACCTTAACTCTGACAATTAATTTTTTTTTTTATTTAAAAAGATGTTATGTTCAAAGACTTGACTATGTAAAGATTTTTCTTCATTTGAGTCAAGTAAAAATCAACATTCTTTAAGCATATTTGCTGAAGTCATTTGCTTTGGGATTTTATCCAGTTAATGGTCATAAATTAGAAATTTAATTAAACTTATTATACCTTATGTGCCCTCTTGTTTCCATATTTTTATACAAATGAAAGCCAAACAACAATGGAAGGAAGAAGAAATTAGGCTTCAAATATATTCTGAAAAATCAGTAAGAGAAGGGAGCTATTTAAATTTGTAAATTTTATCTAAGTTATGTATTTATATTTATTCATATCTCTGGTAACATAATTCATATTAAAATTATTAGTCATTTGAATAAAATTTTATTTACCTTTTCTAAGCATCATTTAAATGAGGGATGGCAAATGGGTTTTATTGCTATTCTGACTCTGAAAGATTGATACTGATTTATGTATGGGTTTGTTAAAACAATTCTAAGGTCATCCTGAAGTCAATGGTTAAGAATGTCATAATGAATTAGTGATGTCTGGAAGAAAAAGGAAGTTGCAGCTTGATTTACCAAACTAAAAATGAAAATTACTATATTACTCTTGGACTCTCCATTCTATTTTACTTGCAGATGATTCCATACAGTTTAATACTTAAGTACAGGATGTCATATTTTAGAGCACAATTATATATTATGCCTTGATCTTCTCTTGCTAACTAGATTATATACTACTTGGTGATAGGGACTCGGTGATATGACTTTCTTATATTTCCTAAATTTGCTAAGAAATTGTAAGGCAAAGTAACCTCAACATAGAAATTTTATAATGCATCTGTAGAAATTATCAGACTTCATGTTAGAGTTACGTATATTTTATCCTCATCATTTTATAAATGACATAGTATTTGGGGGGCACAAGTTATGTAGAAATATGATAGAAGGAAAATAAAATAGCACAAAAGGGTTCAATGTAATTAATAATCCATCTATCTCCTACTTCAGGTTTCCAGTACCTTAAGTCTTTCTTATCAGAGGCAATCACTTTTAACTATTCCTTGTGTCACCTTAAAGAAACATTTTATATACTGAGAAGCTTAACAGTGTGTGTGTGTGTAGTGTATGTAGAGAGATGGATAGATAGATAGATTGATAGATTATATAGATAGATAGATAGATATAGATATAGATAGATAGTCATAGACATTGATATCTCTCTTTTTTTATTTCATTTTTTGAGAGAAGGTGCTAGAGACAGAGAGAGACAGAGACAGAGAGAGAGAGAGAGAAGAGAGGACAGCCCAGAACAGTGTCCATAATTGTACATCATTAGTTGTGATATGGTTTCATTCCACACAGGTGCATGTGGGGTTACCCGGGAGGTAACTGGACCAAGGCCTCTCATGTGAAAGGCAAGAACCTTTGCCACTGAGCCATCCGGGTGCTTACCAGTTATACCTCTGTTTAGCATATGGGGTTTGCACAGGCTGGGGCCAGAAATCGAACCCCAGACCTCACAATTGTGAGGCAAGAGCTCCAATCGCTGCACTATCCCAACATCCCCAGACATACCTCTTTTAACATATGAGGAAGCCTACCATACCTTCAGTTCTATGCCTTTTTTATTGACATGTTTTGGAGATTGCTTTATATTAACTCGGAAGAATTATCTTGTCCATTTTCACTCATCATATAATTTCAACATGTGAATGCATTGCAATTGATGTCACCACTCCTGCAAATCATGATTTGTTATGGTTTTTTTCCTAATATGCACAAAGCAGCACCATACATCTTTATATGCATCTTTGTGCATTTGGGCAAATATGAACGCATTAATGAAAATAATTGTGAAATCAGAATTATTGTGGTGAATAATTGATGCATTTTTCTTTACTAGATTTCATAACAATGCCCTACACAGGGATTATCCCAATTGTGTGTGTGTGTTTGTTTTGAAAATAAAACTTTTTTAGTTAGAAGAGTGAAAAATTTTCAGAGAAAAAACTCCTAAGTTTAAAATTAGGATAAAGTGGCTTGATTGAATAATTCATATTTCATAGGGCTCCTCTTACACCTTTGTCAAGTATAACTTTGTATTATCCAACATTTTGCTCTTAATCAATCAGACAGAGAAAAAGCGGTAACAATTGCTGTTCTGGTTTGTTTTTTAATTGAAATATATTTTGAACATTTTGTGTTTATAAGCCATTATTAATTCATGGTACATCTTACATTTGCAGTAGGTTATTGATCTTTATCATATTGATTTGCAAGAAACCTTAGTATTTTATAGAAGTATATATCCTTCTTGTAAAATATAACAAAATATTTTTTCATATTTATTGATTTTCCAATATGGATTTTATTGTTGCAATGTGAAATCAAACTTTTTAATTTAATTAAGTTTTTAAATCTTTCTCATGGGTTTTCCAGATTTGTATAGTGACCATTTAACATTATTGTTTTAGTGTCTATTTAATTCTAGAATAGTTGTGTGTTTATCATCATTATTTTAAAATACTTGCTTCTTAAATCTATCTAGAATTTTTTTTGGTGTGAGAATCAAGTAAAGATTCAGTTTTATTTTATTCCTTCCAGGTGGCTAATCAGTAATTCCAATGTCAATAGTTTTATAATTATTTCCTACTATTTGGAATTTCCAATTTTTTTGTATATTAGAACCATATACATAACTGAGTCTTGTTCTGAAGACTGTCTACTGTTTAATTATTGATATGTTTATTGATATTCTGTTCTAAATAATTTCAACTACTGCTCCTTTAAAATACTTCTAAATATTTGCCATAGACAGTTTCTAACAATCAATCTTCTGCTATTTTCTTTTTGTTTGTTTCTGAATAATATTTGCAATATTATTTTCTTAAATTTAGGATAAAGTTCCAAGATTACAGTAATATTGTTAGTACTTTATTTGGGATTGTACTAATATTTTTACAATGATAAATATTTTTTTCCAAGACCAAACTATGTTTTTATGCAAGGCTTATTTGGGTTTCCTTTTTGGACTTTTAAATTTTGTTCATATAAATTCTGCATAGTGTGTGTGTAATTTACTCCAAAATATTTTGTTTTATGTTGGAATGTTAATTGTGTTTTTCTTACTATAGTCTATATTGTATATATTAAGTTGGTTTATTTTTGTATAATATTTGGAACTACATACCTATCTTTTGAGTTTTTCATTTCTTATAGTCTTTTAGTGTTTATTGATTTTGTAATAATATAATTATATTAATGATATGTAATGACACTCTTTTCTCATTTCATACCTTATTTTGTTGTTGTTGCCTAATTCCATTAGGTTGTATTTTCAGAACAATATAAAGAAATAGTATGATTAGTTTTATTTATGATGCAAGGCAAGAATTCATAACTGCTCCATTTATATGAAATTTCTTAGTGAAGTATTCATCCATTTTTATTTATTTAATTTGTAAGTTTTTAAAAATGTTTATTTATGTGAAAGAGTGAAAGAGAGAGAGAGAGATGGATGGAGGACCCAGAGCAGTCTCCATAGTTTTACATCATTAGTTGTAACATAGTTTCATTTCACACAGGTAGATGTTGGGCCGCACAGGACTGGAATGGAACCAGCGGCCTTCTGTATGGGTGGCAAGAACCTTTGCCACCAAGCCGCCCCAATGGTTTCCAGTTATAACACAGTTCAGCATATAGGGTTGCATTGGCTGGGGCCAGGAATTGAATCTCAGACCTCACAATTGTGAGACAAGTGCTCAACTGCTGAGCTATCCCAGCATCCCCCATCAATTTTTATTTTAAGAGTATCTTGGTCAATAATTAATGTTCAATATTATTAAATCTACTTAAATTAGCTATGAAACTGATTATTTGTGTGTGTTTTTCTTATTTGACTTATAATAGTATGGATAAATATTAGTATATTTCCATAAATGAAACATCTTTGTACCATATTTTATTTTAAAATTTAGTAGCCTTTAGGATTAAAGAAGACATTTATACATAATGATCTTGGTATATACAATCTAATACTTTTCATTTCCTTTTTATTTGCTTCACTGATTTTGTGAGATATCAGTATATAGTCAGCCAATAACTAGTGCCAATCTTAAGGTACGTTTTTGTTCACATTATACTTTAAAGTTGTATAACACAGAAAAGTTAATAAAATGTGAACAATCTGGAAAGGAGAAATACTTTGCAGTGAAAACAGGTTTGTATTTGTTTGTTGGACACATCAATAGTTTAGTAGTTACCTGAGGGTAAGGGAGGAGGGGGGTGGAAGAGGAGGGAAGGGAAGCCAAATATGTGGTGATGGAAAGAAAACATTCTGGGTGGTGAACACAATGCAACACATAGATGATGTACTATAAAATTATACACCTGGATCCTATGTAATTTTTACTAACCAGTATCACCAAGTAATTTAACAATTAAAAAAAAGGTTTATGTAGCTAGTGGCTATTGTTTTCTACACATTTCATATTGTTACTTTTGAAACATGCTAGCCAAACAATGATCTTTGTTTTTCTTTCAAAGTCGGTAAAGAAAATTATATTTTCATAAATTCTGTTTGCATACACATTAGCTATCAAGATCTTTGATAACATTCTTTTTTGTTTTAATGAAAGGACATGTACACAGGCCCAGGTTTGAGGAGCTGTGGTCTTAAAGCTATAAATATAAATAGAAGAACACCTTCTCCTGCAGAAATGAAGCATTTACTTAATTTATTGATCCAAAACGCACTGATAGCATTTACCTAAGTTTAGAGCTCTGAAACGGACTTATGTACAAATATACCTTTAAATTTTTATTTTAGAAGTACTGTAATTAAACTTTTAATTAGCCACAGAATTTTCAATAAGGTAAAACAATAACTTGAAACTAAACAAAGTATCAAGTGCTTAACACTAAGAACTGCTTTTAAAAAAGAGAATTATTGAAATGTGGTCATGAAAATAAACTGCCAAACTAACAAATAGATTTCCTATGAATGGCAAGTAGTTCTACCTCTGACTGAAGATACGGTAGTAATGAGCAGTCATTATCACAGTAAATCAATTACAAAAACTGAATGTATCCTATTTCTATTTTCTTAAGGGAGATGTATCAACAAAGCGTGGGTATGTGATGGAGATATCGATTGTGAAGATCAGTCTGATGAAGATGACTGTGACAATTTCTTGTGTGGACCACCCAAATACCCTTGTGCTAATGACACTTCAGTATGCCTGCAGCCAGAGAAACTCTGCAATGGAAGAAAAGATTGTCCTGATGGGTCTGATGAAGGCAATCTCTGTGGTATTGCACTTTTTACATTTGCTTCTCTGGAAACTAGAATCTTTAGATCACTTGCTGAAATCATCATAGCAGTATTTGTTCCTTCCATTCATTTCATTCCATTTAAATGTAACTTTTAGCATTGAACTGTATCTGCATTTTTCAGGTACTGTAAATATATATATATATATATATATATATATATATATATATATATAATTGTTTTAAATATGATTAGAAATTTCCAAAAATAGACAGAAAAGTCTAGCCTGTATACTTAACAATTGTGTAGTAATACTCATTATTTACCTCTCTGATGGTCAATGCTGTTCTCACAATTGAAATGTTCTCATAATTATTTTTAGTTAGTGAGTCACTCAGAACAAGAAAACCTTGTTATTACTTAGCCTATGGAATAGAGTTTACTACAACACAATGGATTTTGTTATGTTTTCTAATCATTACAATAGAAACATTTTTAAAAAGAGAAATGAAAGAGACTGGACAATAAAACCAATTGAATATTACTCAAATTTATATAATTTTCTCTAAAATTTTTAGTTCTCATACGATGGCTTTTTTTATTATACTTTATCTAGTTAACATAATGATTTCTATGTGATAGCTTTTGAACTTCAAAATTACTTTTGACTAGTCATCCTCTTATACCAACCAGCACATATAAAGACAATTAAATTTCCTTCTCTTCGGGAGATCATAGGTTCAGCAAGGATTTTAAAAATGTTTCCTGGATAATACTAAATATGTTATCAGTAGAGTAATGAAGAATAGTTTTCATAAAAATAATAATAATAATGACTTTAGAAAATGTTTAAAAGTAGAAAGACAACTACATTTAAGCCTAAAATTATCATATTTTATCTGAATTGAGTATTAATGGCATTCTTGGTATTACAAAAAAGACTGTTATTTTTTTATTTTTAATTTATATTAGGGGAAACCGTGATGGCTCAGTGGGTTGAGAGCTCACTTTGCAGTGCTGGGGACCGGGGATCAAATCCGGCCCGTGCGGACCCATATACTGAACTGAACTGGGGAGCTCCCCCAATTCAGTTCTCTCTCTGTCTCTGTATCTCTTTCTCTCTCTCTCTCTCTGTCAAAAATAAATAAACAAACAAACATTTAATTTATACAATAACATGTAAGTTAAAACATTTCCTCCAAAGAGTTTGTGATTTTATAAACTAACCATAAAACAGTAATATTGTTCAACAGCCTTCATTCAGTGATGCTAAAATTTAAACCAAATCCAAAACCCCCCAAAAAGGAAAGAAAACTAAAATAAAAAAAATAATAAAAAAATATGAATCAAAGGTGGCAGACTTAGTTCATCTGTATTCACTCCTTCCTTTTTCAGTTTATTCTCCCTGATAGAGTACCGTAGGTTGGTGAATGGAAAAAATATCTTGAGTTACATATAATATGTGAAGATTGTTCATGAAGGTTTTAAGAACATTCGGAATGAAGGAAACTATCAATACTTGTACCATTAAAATGTGTAATTACAGAAAAAGTCTGGACTTTTACAAGTTTAAATTATATTCTTTAATTGCTTTAATTAAGTTACCTAAGCAAGTGGCATAAATTTTTGAAATGTCTATTTCCTCATTAAAAAAATAATAATAAAGACAATGATATCTATTAGGAAATCATGGTAATAATGCCTGAGGTACGATGAAGTGTTGGAAGAAATTAGTATTTTTTAACCATTTCTTCACCTTTTGGGTTATACAAAGTAAAAAAGGAAAGAGAAAAAAAAAAGAGAGAGAAAAGTATGATTATTAAGAAAACTGAAGAGAACGATATGAAAAATACCATTGTTTTCTTATCCTCTGCGTTTAAATTGGGGGGAAAAAAGACTAAAGAGAATTTCTTCTGAATCCTTTTCATTGATTTGAGTGAAAATCACTTATTGCTTATCTAGCAATTTTTTTCATCATGTAAGGAGGCTTGCTCAACCATTCCAAAAGATTACAGAGAGTGGAAGATGTTAAGTGAAGGTAGATGTGAAAGTACCAAAGAAGATAAGAACACATTTTTATCCCAACTGTATCACTGTGGCATCCTGAATTTACCCAGTCTACTTTACCTTGCCCTTTATGACTTGAAGTTGATGGAAAGTTAGAGCAATAAAAACAAAGAAACAAACAAACAAGTACTGGTCAAGGAATTGGATTGCTTTCTATGGTTCTCCTTATATGCATCTTTGTACTGTGAGCTCAGTATGTGGAATTCTTCTGGGAAAAATTGGGTCCTGCAGAGAAACACCTTGGTATTCAAAGCCTTTCTCCCATCAGTACTAGGTTGGACCTTGTGCAGCCATGAAAGGGTGGTGTTGTTTTTTGTTTGTTTGTTTTTTTAAGATTTAGTTTATTGTTTTTGACAGAGAAAGAGAGATCAGAGATAAGGGGGTGGGCCCAGAACAGTCTCCATATTTTTACATCATCAGTTTTCAATGTGGTTTATTTCCATACAGGTGGATGAGGGCCACACAGAGCAGTAACTGGGCTAGAGTCTCCAGCATGGGAGGCATGCCCCTTTGAGCCAGTGGCCAATCCTGGGTGGGGAGACAAAAAGAACTTGGGGCCTCCTGCATGGGAAGCATACCTCAGTTCAGCATATAGGCCCACACAGGGCAGAGGCAGGATTTGATCCTCAGTCCACAGGGCTGTAAAGTGAGTGCTTAACCCATTGAGCCATCCTGGCTTCCCAGGGATGTTTTTTTATAAGAGTTGTAGGAGTAAACATAATGAATAACTCACCCAAGTGAACACAAAACTTCTACTAAATAAATTAACTTTAAATAATTGTCATGCCTTGGATAGTAGTTAGAAAGTATTATAGCTTTTAGTGATATCCAAAATTCAGAGTTTTTTTTTTAAGCTATTTTCTATAGATGATGAAAATGTTGGGTTTTTTCCTCTTTGTGTCTACTCCTCCCAAATAGTTGTATCCAAAAAAAGCTGTTTGGGGAGAAGCTGGGATGGCTCAGCGGGTTAAGCGCTCACTTTGCAGCCCTGGAGACCGGGGATCAAATCCAGGCTCTGGCCCAGATGGACCCATATGCTGAACTGGGGTGTGCCCCCAGTTCAGTTCTTGCCAGGGCCTATGTAGGAGGCTCCTGGCCCAGTTCCTGCCCTGCGCAGCCCTGTGCATACCTGTGGAGTGAAACTATATGGAAAAACTAATGTTGTCAACTATGGAGACGGCTCTGGGCCCTCCCCCTTCTCTCTGTATCTCTCTGTCTGTCTCTCTAACAAATAAAAAAAATATTTTAAAAAAAAAGATGTTTTATTTTCCCACTATACTTTCCTGTCCTCTGTGGAAACAGAAACGGGGACTGGTTCATGTACCACTCAATACATATATAATTTGTGCAAAAATATTGTGTATAAAAATGAATTGTAACTTTTAGACTTATTAATTGCAAGATACCTTGAGATGTAAAAATATCCTTTTGGTTGTGATTTTTGTTTATGTTGTTTTTTTTTCCCCCAAATAAATATGATTGATCTATGTAATTCAGAAAAGGGGAGGATAGCTCAAGAAGATAAATCTTCTAATCTTAATGAAAATATTATTTTATCAGAAGGATTTTTAAATTATTTTAAGTGGAAAGAGATATGCACTTAAGAAATAAATCAGACTTGAATTATTGAAGAATGGAGTTAATGGTTGATCCATGTTATAAGGGTATGTTAAAGATAAACAAAGCTGAAAATTTAGTTAAAGTAATGATAGATTTTATTCAGCAATAACTGCTGCAATAGGGAAGAGTGTCCAGCATGAACTAGAATCACTTCTTTGAAGCAGGACTAGAAACTTTTTAAAGCTGAAGTATGCTAAGGGAAAGGCACTAAAGGGTATTAAATGGTGGTTGGTCCATGTGATTAGGTCATGGAAGTTTGTTAAATGGTGCTTATTCCAGAAAAGAAACAAACTTCATAAAGCTTTAGACTGAAGGCAGTGGTACAAGTCAGAGCAAGGTTGGGAGCAAGAGTGAATGACTTACCTTCTTGAATGTTTTTGCATTTCAAAGAGGTTGCTCTCAATTCTTTGAGAAAGCAGTTCTGAGTGCTAGAAGATTTACATACCTAGCTGCAAAGAAACAATTTTTAATTGTAAGTTTGCTAAAGTCACTGCTCTAGAATAGAATTCTGGGACCCCTCTGCTTATCACCAGGCTTTGGCTGGAACAGCCAGTTCTCCTGGCCTTGTTGAGCTTTCTCAAGAATGCACTTTAAGATGAAACTATGCTAGTATTTGTTGAAATCATTCACTGGGGTGGGATTCAGTGGGTGAAAGTGGAGAATCAAATTTTTTTGTGCAAGAGTCTGCAGTTTTTATCAGACAAGGTTGAGGACTAGTTGAAAAGTGAGCTCAGAGGAGCTGGCCAGAGTTTGGTGAATTAGAGGGTGTTTGTTAGGAAATTAAAAAATCATTAAAACTGTTGCAAGATTCAATGACAGGTGTACAGTTAAAAAAAAATTAACAGGAGACTAGCCATGCAAAAATTGACATTAAATTTATATATAATGTTTATATTTATATTTCAATATATATTTTATTTACCTTAAATCTATGATTTAATTTTTCAGAAAATATCAGGAAGAGGCATCTCAGTACTGAGAGAACAGTCATATTTGAAATAAGCTAAAAGCATTATAACAATTTTTTTTACCCCCCTGGGTATGATGACATTTCTTTATGATAATTCTCTTGAAAAAGAATGTCAATTGAAATAAAATGAGACAAATACTTTGAAACAATTGCTGTTTTGAAATAATTATGATTATGAGTCAACAAATTTGGAAGAAACAATGAATCTCTTTTTTTTCTTCTGAAGTAAAACCAAACTTGAACTCTTAGAGAAAATAGTTAATGTAATTTTTTTTTTCTTATGACTGTAACTTCTTTATCGGTGACAAGTAATGTGAATAATTGACTAATATAGAAGTTCAAAAAGTATAGAAAACTTTTTAAAACCTTACATTTCAGCCCAATTTTTGAACTGCATATATTTCCTTAGGCAGCAAATGAATATTTGAGGTATATGAGTACATATTACTATAATCTGCCAGTTATTAAACAACATTATTTTTATCCTTCAAAATATGTCTTTTAATTAAGCAGATTTTGAAAACTACTCAAGTATGTTTAAAGCAAAGAAAGGTAAAGCTTCTTTTGCCATTATTACTTAGTAGGGCATAATAATAGGTAATAGAGTGGTTGCAAAAACAATTATCGGGAAAGCCGAGATGGCTCAGGGGGTTAAGTGCTCACTTTGAAGCCTCAAGGACAGAGGATCAAATCCCGGCTCTGGCCCAGGCAGACCCACATGCTGAATCGGGGTGTGCTTCCTGAATGTGGTGAGGCCCCCAGTTTAGTTAAAAGAAATAAATTAATTAATTAATTAAAAAACAAACAAACAAACAATTATCTGCTATTTTTTTTCAAGGGCTAAGTATGCTATTTTGAGGGGATGCTGGGATGGCACAGTGGGTTAAGTGCTCACTTTGCAGCCCGGGATCCCAAGATCAAAATCCAGCCCTGGCCCTTTTGGACCCACGTGCTGGGTACTAGAAGATTTACATATCTAGGTGCAAAGAAATGTCCCATTTGGACCCAAAATGTGGCCCCAAGTTTGATTCTCGCTGGGGCAAGCTTCTCATGTGGGAGACTCTCGGTTCAGCCCCCAGCTTGCAGGGGCATGCCTCACATGCAGGAGGCCCCAGCCCAGTTTCTGCCCCGTGCCATGCCCACCCCAGCCCACCTGTGTGGAATGAAACCATGATGGAAAAAACTGACCTACAATTATGGCAACTGCTCTGGGCCCTCCCCCTTTTCTCTCTGTCTGTGTCTCTCTCTGTTGAAAACACTAAAAAGATTTTTTTTTTTTTTTAAGTATGTTATCTTGAAATTTCCCAATTGGACACGTGTTTTCTCAATTTGGGGAAAGTTGGGTATCTTTGCACAATTTTATTTTTCTATCCAACAACTATTTTTAACTGCTTACTCTATGCTAGGCATTGTGCTTACCTTACCAGTTATATATGCACTGGTAAACAGATCATATATATTTTATACCCTTATGGAACCTACAATTCTGTAATGGAGTACAATGATAAATATACCTAATGTAATTGTTACCACAGAAAATGGGAGGCCAGAGGAGGCTATGAGACCCCTTGGTTCTTCCCAACCATGCAGTAACGAATTATAGATCAGTGAGACAAAGAAAAGCAAAGTAAAACTGTATTGAAATCTGTTTCATCCATATTGTCATAAATGCTGTATTTCATCTTTTCTTACCACTGAGTAGTAGTATTCCATTGTGTAAATGTACCACAACTTTATTCAGGATGGCCCTTAAGATGGTCATATTAAGTGAAATAATTCAGATTGAAAAAAATCAAGAAGCACATGACTTCACTTATAGGTGAAATATAAAACTGAAAATAGCAAAGAAGGAAAAACTCATGCACATAGTCAATAGTTAAGTGGTTACCTAAGGGTAAGGGGGGCTATGGGGAAGGATGGGGAGGGGTAGTGGGGAGATACAGAAGGTACTTCAATTATATGGTGATAGAAAGAACTGACTCTGGATGGAGAGCACATAATGCAATACATAGATGATGTAATGTAGAATTCTACACCTGTAACCTACGTAGTTTTTACCAACCAATGTCACCCTAATAAATTTCTTTTTTTTGTTTAAGAATAAATTTTGGGGAAGCCGGGATGGCTCAGTG
This sequence comes from Craseonycteris thonglongyai, assembly GCA_004027555.1. Lineage (NCBI taxonomy): Eukaryota > Metazoa > Chordata > Mammalia > Chiroptera > Craseonycteridae > Craseonycteris > Craseonycteris thonglongyai. The sequence continues at coordinate 18,901 of PVKE010006173.1, forward strand.
GGTTAAGTGCTCACTTTGCAGCCCCAGGGACCTAGGATTGAATTCTGGCTCTGGCCTGTGTGGACCCATATGCTGAACTGGGCAGTGCCCGCTGTTCAGTTCTCACTGGGGTGAGACCCCGGCCCAGTTCCTGCCCTGTGCAGTCCCGTGCCCACCTGTGTAATAAAACTATATGAAAAAACCAATGATGTGCAACTGTGGAGACTATTCTCGGCCCTCCCTCTTCTCTCTGTCTCTGTATCTCTCTCTCTCTGTAAAAAACAATAAAAATAAAAATAATCTTAAAAAATTTTCTTAAAAAAAGAATAAATTTTATAGTAAAAAAAATAATAAATTAAAATATAAAAAGAAATATGTTTCAAGAAAAAATAAAAAAGGACAAGCCAGTAGAGGCAGTAGCCCTGATGGGTTTAGGGTTTGAGTTTTCTTCCTGCTGATAAGCTAATCCTAAATGTGATGCATGGAGTGGGAACATCACATGGGTAGACTTAGGTTGTTTGATTGGGACATGTAGGTTATATAACTGTTTTATTTTTTCACATGCCCTTACCCAGGATGCATACAGAAAAACCTGTGGGGGAAGGGGGCATCCAAACTGTAATGGTCATTTTATTATAATTTAATTATAATGAGGCAGGTTCAGGCAAAGGACAAGGTCTAATGGTTTACTCAAGCACCCCAAACCAGTCAATTCTGGTTAGGGTCTTGTCTCCCTTTTCTGAGGAGATTTTGACAGAAAGATCCATGTCTAGGAACTGGGCCTGGGTGGTGTGAAACACTACTGAACATATTATTTCCTGTCCCTCCTGTCACTCATGCCTGGCTTCCTACAAAACATTAATTGTACATGCTGTGAAGAAACAGTCTCTTCCTTTATAAACAAATTATATTACTCATGTAGTCGATACAACAGGTTGGTCATTATTCCAGCCAAAACGCCACATCAGCTTCTTTTGTGTATGTGCATTATATTATGTTTCCATGACCTCATTGAATTAATCATAATAACCAATGTATAGGTACAATGTGCAATTTACCTAAATTAAAAATAATTGTGCACACAGTAAAAGAGAAATTAATCAAGTTTCCCTTACTTTAAGTCAGTTTGTAGATGTAAAAATGATATTACTATATAGATATTATAAATTTATATGCCTGTTTATTTACAAACACTGAGATAAATCATATTACCAGATCATAAATTATGTGAATCCATTTTTGGAAGACCTCAACAAAATATTGAACTTTATCTCTATTGGGTAAAACAAAGTATACTCCAAAGTTTTATAGAAATTAAAATCTTTCATTTCTAATTCTTATCACATAGGGTTATATTTGGTCAGTGGATAAATTATTTCATTATTTCAACTAACCCCTGAAAATAAATATCTAAAAAGGCTTTCTCCTATTCATTTTTATACACTTGCTCTAATTTCAGCCTTAGAAAATTGAGCTCAATGATTAGTGTTTAATTGAGGAAAACAATTGATAATGCCCTGTAATCTTTTCTCCTCTTTTTATAGATGAATGTTCTCTGAACAACGGAGGCTGCAGCAACCACTGTTCTGTTGTTCCTGGAAGAGGAATCATCTGTTCCTGCCCTGAAGGACTGCTACTCAACAAAGACAATAAAACATGTGAAATCGTAGATTACTGCAGCAGTCATGTAAAGTGCAGTCAAGTGTGTGAGCAGCACAAGCACACAGTCAAGTGCTCGTGCTATGAAGGGTGGAAGTTGGATATGGATGGTGAAAGTTGCACAAGTGTTGGTAAGTAGATGTGTGTTTTGCTATATTTAAAAATAGCAAATGTTTTTTGTTTGATTGTTGGTTTTCTGGGTATTATGTATCTTGCTATAGTTAAAAGTAGATTTCGGGAAAAATCTAAAAACATGTTCAGAAAATTAATAAGAGGGCTTAACTAATTTTAGGTAAGGTATTTAAGTTTAATGTGTCATTTTCGACCTTCCCCAGAATCACCTGGAAAGAAAATATTACAATAATCCTTACCATTACAATTCATCAGATTATTTTTTTCTTTGATAGTGCTTTCATTATTATCCTTCCCATGGGGCTTATTTTTTTATTTCTATTTTTTAATAATCCAAGGCAGGGGTGGGCAATTGTTTTGACTCGGGGGCCGTTTTGTGGAAACGAAGGTTAGCGAAGGGCCACACCTTTTAAAATGATTGCATTTATTAGTTAACTTTGCATTTCAGAAAAGATATAAATTGTATCCTAAAAATCTGATGTCTTGGCAGGCTACAAAAAAACCTGTAGCGGGCCACATGTGGCCTGCGGGCCGCAGTTTGCCCACCCCTGATCCAAGGCACTAACTTTCATTTCTCTTTGTATAGTTTTTAGAAACCTCCAAATCTGAGCCCTGTCTTACACTTTCAGATATTTTCCTTCTGTTCTTTAAAACAACTTGCTCTGACTGTGTTCATCTTCAACCTGCCATTTAAAATATTCTGCTGATTTTCTAGGTTGTATTCCACAACGGGAAAAGCGCACAATAGCTATGGAAACTGATATTTGATCTCTAATCCTGTAGGTGGCATTCATTATGTATGTGACCCTAGGCGGGTTACAGAAAATTTCTTTAGCCTCAGTATTCTCATTTTGTAAATACAAGTGTCCATTATAACCATATTTCCCTTATAGAATGTTGCAAGAATAATAACAGAGCACTTGTTACTATGCCACACACCCACCCATTGAGTGTTTAACGAATGGTGTCTTTCTACCACCTTCTCTAGATTCTTAGTCTGAGTCTACAGGATACTTAGTGGTCCATGAATAGAATTGAAGGGTTCCATGAACTTTGTTAGGAAACATATAACACATTTATTTTCTTTAATTTCTCACTGAAAGTTGACATTTCTTCCAATTGTGAATGTATGCCATAGATAATTTATCAGCAACTATGTCTGTGTTTTCAACACACATAATAGATATATTTTTATCATGTTAATGTTTTCAATATGTCCAAATATCACTTACGGTACGTTCAAGCTTTATAAACCACAGCTAATTCAATAAGGTAGTCATTTAGAACTACTGCTCAATCTTGTTACTGAGTGCATTAATAAAAAAATGTATTACTACATCTAAAAGTTTTCATTGTTTAATGTTGATAAATGCATTTCAATATATGTGATTCCTTCACAAATGTGTGCTTTTTTGTACTATTTTTGTACGTTTTAAAACTTTCTGATAATGAATACACAGGCTTCATGAGATTGTTAAGAACCCATACATCATAAAATTTTTTATTTTATTTTTTCTACTGAGATTGTACTATTTCCTCTTCATCTCTGAAAATTCTGATATTCTTTAAAACTTACTAGCTCAAATATTTCTTCTTTAATGGCATTCCTAATCCAAGTATTTTTGTTCTTCACATATTTGTTTTTTGTATGTCTAGAATACCGGTATGTTATCTATGAATATGTGGTCACATTTTAAATTTTCTGTTTTATGTTCTCATGAATCATGTTCTTTATTATTTATTTTTTGATGAAATAATTAGTATCTAGATCTCAGAAATTAAGGTGTAGATTTTTATCTTCTGTTTTATGTAATATCCAGCTACTTCTGGATCAGATAATGTGAAATAAAAATATTTTTCTAGAGAATATACATTTATTATTTTATGTAAAATGTTGTTTTGTGGTTACTTCATCTTGGTTGTTAAAATTTGAGTCCTAAGGAGGGCTGGGATGCCTTAGCAGGTTAAGCACTCACTTTGCAGCCCTGGGAACTGAGCATCGAATTCCAACCCCAGCCTGTGCAGACCCATATGCTGAACTGGAGTGTGCTTCCCTAGTGGGAACCCCCAGTTTGTTTGTTGCCCCCTTCCCCAGTTGGGCCCCTGGCTTGAGGGAACATGTCTCCCATACAGGAGACCCCCAGCTCAGTTCCCGCCCTGGATGGCCCCCCGCCCACCTGTGTAGAACAAACCATGCTGAAAAACTGATTATGTACAACTATGGAGACTACGCTAGGTCCTCCCCCTTCTCTCTGTCTCTCTCTGTCAAAAACAATAAAATAAATCTTAAAAAATATTTTTTTGAGTCCTAAATGCGTAAGAGTAAGCAAACATTTATTTGACTATTTCTTTTCCATGATTCTTGAATAAAGTACTTGGTATGAGAGGCTGAAAAAATAATGTGTTATAGTAATAGAAGTCAATTCATTTATATACATGTTTGAAGCTGTGAAAAATAAATCAAATTCTGACCTCAGACATATTTATATTTTGCTTAAGAATTGGCTCCATGTCTGGTTTTTAGATAGAGATGCTAAAATAATTGACTTATTATGGTGGTTTTGTACTCAATTAAATCAATAACATGAGTTATTGATTAGAATATTAATTAGAATAATTTAACATTTTAATATGTGACCACATGCGATGATAATTTTAATGAATTTGACTCATACACTCAGCTCAGAGAGAAAATAATAGTACCATGGGATTTCTCACTGTTGAGGTTCCTGTATTTCACATCTGGTTCTGTTTATAATTTAAGAGGGAAGCAAAAGTACACAGGCCTATCTTGGAGATATTTAGTTTTGGTTCTTGACTACTGCAGTCAAGCAAATATCTCAATATAGCAAGTCACATGAATTTTATTGGTTTCTCAATGCATATAAAAATTATACGTACACTATATTATAGCTTATTAAGTGTGCAGTAGCATTATGTCTAAAAAAGGTACTGTATATATTTTAATTAAAAAAGAACTTATCACTAAAAAATGATAACCATCATCTGAGTATTCTGTGAGTTGTAGTCTTTTGCTGAGAGAGTATCTTACCTTGATACTTATGGCTGATGACTGATCAGGGTAGTGGTTGTTGAAGTGTGGGTGGTTGTGGCCATTTCTTAAAATATGACAACAGTAAAGTTTGCTACTTCAATTGACTGCCTTTCCCAAATGATTTCTGTGGATCAAGCAATTAGTTTGATAGCATTTTAACCACAGAACTTTCTTCAATATTGTAGTCAAAATCCTTTCTAACCCTGATACTGCTTTATCAATTAAAGTTGTTTAATATTGTAAGTAAGGGGTCCAACATTTTGGCATCCCAGGGCCACGTTAGAAGAATCATATTGTGCCACACATAAAATACACAATCAATAGCTGATAAGCTAAAAAAAAAAAAAAAAAGTCACAAAAACTTCTAAAGTTTTAAGAAAGTTTACAAATTTGTATTGGGTTGGGGAAGCTGGGATGGCTCAGCAGGTTGAGCGCTCACTTTGCAGCTCCAGAGACCGAGGATTGAATCCTGGGCCCGGCCCATGCAGACCCATATGCTGAACTGGGGTGTGCCCCCAGTTCAGTTCTTACTGGGGCTTATGCAGGAGGCTCCTGGCCCTGTTCCTGCCCTGCTCAGCCCCATGCCCACCTGTGGAATGAAACTATAAAGAAAACTAATGCTGTCAACTATGGAGACTGCTCTGGGCCCTCCCCCTTCTCTCTGTCTGTCCCTCTCTCTGCCAAAAAACATTAAAAGAAATAAATCTTTAAAAAAAAAATTGTATTGGGTTACATTCAAAGCCTTTCTAGGCCACATGCAACCCACAGGCCACATGTTGAAAAAGCTTGTTCTAAATCTTTTGTTATGTTTTCAAAAATTTTTACAGAAGGAGTAGATTTCACCTCAAGAAGTCACTTTTTGCTCATTCATATAACATAACTACTCATCTATTAAAAGTTCATCATGAGACTACAGCAATTTAGTTACATCTTCAGGCTCCACTTTTAATTCTACTTCTCTTGCTATTTCTACCACTTCTGTAGTTATTACTTTCACTGAAGTCATCCATGAGAGTTAAAACCAACTTATTCCAAACTCCTTTTTATTTATTTATTTATTTATTTTTATTATTTTTTTTTTTTTTAATTTTTGAACTGGACTGGAGGCCTCACCGCATTCGGAAAGCACACCCTAGTTCAGCATATGGGTCCACACCAGCCGGGGCCAGGATTCGATCCTCCATCCCCAGGGCTTCAAAGCGATCGTTTAACCCACTGAATCCATCCCAGCTTCTCCCTAAACTCCTTATAATATTTATATTTTGATCTGTTCCCATGAATCATGAATATTCTTAATGACTTCTAGAATGGTGAATCTTTTCCAGAAGGTTTCAATTAATTTTGCCCTCCTCCTTCAAAGGAATCACAGTTTATGGACTCTATAGCATTACAAAATGTTGTTAAGTAATAAGACTTAAAAGTCAAAATTACTCCTTGACCCATGCATTGCAGAATAGACATTATGTTCTCAAGCATGAGAATAACATAAATCTTGATCTAACTCTCCACCAGAGCTCTTTGTTGATATGGTACATTGTGATTGAGCAATAATATTTCAAAATAAATCTTTTTTTTTTTTTCTGAGCAGCAGGTTTCAACAGTGGGCTTAAAATATTCAGTAAACCATGTTGTAAACAGATATGCAACCATCCATGCTTTGTTGTTCCATCAGTAGAACACAGGTTGAGTAGATTTAGCATAAATCTTACGGGCTCTGGGTATTTCAGAATGGAAAATGTGCACTGGCTTCAAGATAAATCCATCAGCTGCATTTTCACTAACAAGAGTCAGCTGATTCTTTGAAGTTTTGAAGCCAGGCATTAACTTTTTTCTCTAGCTATAAAAGTCCTAGATGGCATCTTCATTCAATATATGTCTGTTTCTTCTACATTGTAAATCTGTTATTTAGTGCAACCATCTTCATTAACTATCTTAGACAGACTTTCTGAATAACTTGCTTCCCCTTCTGTGTCAGCATGTGCTACTTCACCTTTTAGTTACATGTTATGGAGATGACTTTTTTTCTTAAACCTCATGAATCAACCTCTTGTAGCTTCAAACTTTTATTCTGAAGTTTTCTCACCTTTCTCAGCTTTCACAGAATTGAAGATAATTAGGGCTTTGCTCTAGAGTAAGTTTTGGCTTAAGCCTTAAGGACATGTTAGCTAAGAAGATATTGGCTTAAGGACTAACGTGATCTATCCATACCATTAAAAGTTTATTCATATTAGCATTAAAGCTGTTTCACTTTCTTATCACTTGTGTGTTCACTGGAGTAACACTTAGAATCTTCAATAATTTTTTTCTTTTTTTTTTTTGCATTAATAACTTGGCTAATTGGTACAAAAGGCCTGGCTTTTGGACTTATACATGCCTTTCCCAGTAAGCTTGGTCATTTCTAACCTTTGATTTGAGATATTTGACTCTTCTTTCACTTGAACACTTTGAGGCAATTTTAGGGTTATTAATTGGCCTAATTTCAATAGTGTTGTGTTTCAGAGAATCAGTTGGCCCTAAAAGAGGAAGATGAGGAGGTCATTAGAATACACACAACATTTATCGATTATCTGTTTTATATAGGTGCACGTCACAATGCCCCAAAATAATTGTAATGATAACATGCAAGATCACTGATCACAGATCACTATCACAAGTATAATAATAATGAAAAAGCTTGAAATATTGTGAGAATTACTATAATATGACACAGAGATATGAAGTAAGCAAATGCTTTTGGAAAAATGATGTCAATAGACTTACTCAATTCAGAGTTGCCATTAACCTTCATTGTTAAAAAAAATACCAACAACAAACAAAAACCAGTATGTGAGAAGAACAATGAAATGAGTTATGCCTATATTTTACCTTTTAAAGATAGTATAGAGATCTTCTTATATGACTAATGCACCCTGTTGGCAATTTATTTCTTCCTGAACCATATAGTGTACCATAACCATAATCAACATTTATATTATAGATAATAGAGGTTTTGTTACATAATAAAAATTATTTTTTATTTATACCAATATTCATATACAAAAAAATTTATTCTGTATTTCATTGGCCTTATTTCTTTTTGAAAAATTTATGCCAGATTTATAATTTAATTAAAATGAATTTACTAATAACTATAGGAATTTAAATTTCCATCATTCTTGAGTCCCTGTTTTTAAAATGTGTTTAGTCTATTAAATACAATACCTATGCTTATTCTTCTTATTGTTTCTTATTCTGCTTGACAGTAAAAGACTAACAGTACACTTTACGATCCAAATTAGAAACATGAATTACTCGTTCTTTTTTTTTTCTGCTGAATTTTCCTTTTTAAATCTTTCATATTTTCTTATTTCTCTCAACTTTATCTTTCCTAAATTCTTTACAATATCACTTTTGCTGAATTGTTGAATTTATTCAATTTTCTCTAAATTCACACCTAACATATTATCAGTTAGATATAATTACTTTCATAGGTATTGTTTATGGGATCTTTATTTTTTATTTAATCTATGTATAAATTTTATTTTTCTTAGATATCCCAGTACTTTATTTCATCAATTCCTTACATTTTCCCTTTTTAATACAAATACACAATTTCTTAATCATCTTTCTTCTGAAGTATTTTTTTTTCTTTTACTTAGAAATAGCTAGAATGTTGCTAATGATTGAAATTTATTTTTCTATTTCTGGTTTCATTTCTGTTTGGTAGGCAGTTTCCTTGCAAATTTGCAGTATATTTCTAGTAACATCAGGAAGAACAGTATGGCATTCTATTTATTTTCTATTTATTTTCTCTCTTAGCCCATCTATTAATTTTATTCACATTGACCTTTGTTGAACACTTCTTATATTTCTGCTTCTCTTACTCATGTCTATCTTTTTTTTTTATTCCTTTTGTTATTTTTCTTTTCCTAATCATCATTTTTTATCTTCTTTATATTTAGTGTCTTTTGAGCTAACCATTTATTGATTATTATAATTAATCACCATTTGCATAATCACAAATATTTATTAAATATAATGTAGCAAAAAGCAATGGGACCTTGCCCTAGGAATAAAAATATTTTTTTTTTAATTTCTTACTCCAATGAGCATGTGCTCTCTCTCTCTCTCTCTCTTTCTCTCTCTCTCTCTCTCTATCTCTCTCCCTTTCTCTCTCTCTTTTTTCTCCCTCATACACACACACTAACACACACCAAATGCACATTCTTTCCAGTTATTAATTGAAAAAAATAAATGACTTAAAAAAGAAATACCTAAAATATAAAGGAGAGCTATTGAGGAAAAAAAACCCACAGTAATTTTCAGGCAAATAATTAAGAGAAGAAAAACATGAAAACTGCTCTCAAGAAAAATTGATGAGCAGCTGGTAACAAAATCTTATACAGTGATACCTCAGTACTTATCGTTAATTGATTCCAGGAGAGTTGATGAGTACCAAAAGTGACAGATACCAAACAAAATTTTCCCATAAGGAATGATATAAATAAATTCAATGCATTCCCAAATCAAAAATATACAAAATGACCAGAGAAGCTAAGACAAGACTGCAAAAGGAATGTGCACAGGGCAAGAGCTACCTGTGACTAATGTGTGACCCCTTCTTTTGAGCTAGAAAGTGTAGCAAATCATAAGACAATCAACAATGACAAGTTCTAGCTTGCACTTCCTGTACCGAACAAATGATGAGAACCGAGAAAAAATTTCCATGTCAAAATGTGTCAAACACCAAATTATACTAGGTTCAAAGCAGTCAAGTACTAAAGTATGATTACATTTATAAATTTAAATTATAGTTGAAAGTTCATCTTCCCTTCATTCCATAGATTGTCCTTTGCCTTCATGTATATCACATTTAAGTATTATTTGACTGTCATTCATTCCCAGTATACAAACACTGAAGGAACCGAGACATGAAGTAATAGTCTACATTTAGCTAGAGAAACAATAGACAGTTTACCACTTCATAAGGACTTATATCTGATGATGGGGAAAGATAAATTAAAATAAATTCTTAAACACAATAACAAAAAGACAGTAAAAATTCTGAAATAATAGGAGATAAAACATTGTAACTATAATATTACTTTTTGTTTGATGACATGTATAATAAAAGAATCAGGAGCTATTCATATGGAATTGCTAGTTGTAGAATTATAATAACAACGACTATAGAGATATTCTTTTTCTTAGATAAGCCATCTACTGCTTTCATAATCTGTCTTATAAAATCATTATGTGAACCCGTAGCAAAACTAAAAACAAAAAAGTTAAAGAAAAGATAATTATACTCATATATAGAAGACTACAGTCTTCTGGTGTTTTTAAAAATCTATTTGAGATGCACTATGTTTATAAAACTAAAATTTGTCACCACAAAAACACAAATTGTTGCCTCTTTTTTTTGTACATATGTATCTCATAATATGCTAAAAGCAGAAAAATTTAAACCACTTCTAATAGTGTGATATGCTGGTTTGAGCTGTTAAATTAAGTCATATATGAGACAGGAGCAAGTATACTGAAAAAATTGTTAGAAGACTATGAAAATTAATAACTACTTCATATTTTTCTGATATTAATTCTAAATTGAAATTGCCCCCAAAGAATATAATATACCTACATTAAATTGAAACACACCAAAAAAACCTTTATTGTATTTTATTACCAGATATTTCATATAGGGTTTGTTCTTTTTAAGGAAAAAAAAAACTTTGTAAGACTTGGATTTTTAAAATTTAGTCTTCATGCTTTCCCACTAGTTTATGCATTAATTATTGGATTGTTCATAATAACATTTTTATTCTATCTTAAAACCAGAGGTACTAGAGAAGTTATCAAAATGCAAAGTGGGTGTCACAATGGCTCAGTGAGTTGAGCGCTCATCTTGCAGCCCCAGGATCTGAGAATGGAATCACAGCCCTGGCCTGTGTGAACCCAAGTGCTGAATTGGGGTGTGCATCCAGTTAAGTTCTCACCTGGGTGATCTTTCTATGTGAGAGGCCCCCAGTTTGGCTCCTACCCTCAGCCAGTTCCTTCCCTTCACAACCCCACCCCCACCTGTGGAATGAAACTGTAGAAAACTAATGACATACAACTAGGGAGACTGCTCTGGGCCCTCCCTATTCTCTCTCTCTCTCTCTCTCTCTCTCTCTCTCTCTCTCTCTCTCTCTCTCTGTCTGCCAAAAGCAATAAAAAGAAATCTTAAAAAAAAAAAATCAGAGTTAAAATATGAATTTGAATATTTACACTTTGAATTTTTAATATTTGGTAAACTGGTTTATTAGAGTTATGCATAATTAAATAAACATTTATCAAACAGCTATACTACAACAGAAAATAACTATAGTAAATAAAAGAACATAAAAAGCTTTTGAACAGTTTTAGTAAAATATGTAATGTGATGGTTATTATTCAGAGATAATAAGGTATGTTTATAATCACCTTTAATTTTATTATGAAATCTTTCAAACATATTTGAAACAAATGAATAGTACTGTATTCACAGCCAGTGTTTTTTAAAATATTAAAAATTTGTTATCCACTATTCAAATCAGTTTCTAAAAGTAATGAAACATTAGATAACTTTGAAACACTCTGTGCATCTACTCCATCATTCCCCAAAATAGCTGTGTTTGTATAATTGGTGTATCTGTTTTCTCATTATAGTTTATGTGCTCAAACAATATATAATATCATTTTTGGTTCAGGGGAATGTACTTTCTCAAATAGAACATGAATCAGAGCAGTAAGTTATCTCTTAAATAGTGCTATAGTAGAAATATGAGTTCTCCTGTAGGAAAAAAAAAAAACATCTTTCATGGAATTTGTCATACTGAGTTACCTTGTTCAGCATATATTTCCAGCCTAAACAATTCTCATTTTATTTATGAGTATTTTTAAGAAGCTAGAAACAATAATTTCTTCTATTACTTGTTTAATTTTTATTTTTAAAAATGATTAATCTTTTTTAAAAAGATTTATTTTATTGTTTTAGACTGAGACAGAGAGAGACAGAGAAAGACAGAGATAAGGGTGAGGGCCCAGAGTAGTTTCCATAGTTGTATGTCATCAATTTTCCACATGGTTTTCTTCCACACAGCTGGGCAGGAGCCCCACAGGGCAGGAATGGGGCTATGGCCCTCTCACATGGGAGGCATGCCCCCTTGAACCAGGGGCCAAACTGGGGGGTGAGAACTAAACTTGGGGGCCTCCCATGTGGGAAGCACACCCCATGTCAGCACACGGGTCCACACTAGCCAGGGCTGGGATTCGATCCTTGGTCTCCAGTGCTACAGAGCGAGCTTTAAGCCCACTGAGCCATCCTGGCTTCCTCAAAAATGATTAATCTTAATCAGAAAATGTATGTAAATGCTAAAATATTGTCCCAAAGCACAATTTTAGCTTTCTTCTCACTCCTGAACCTTAGTCACCAGTTCCCATGGAAGAAGTAATAGCATTTCCTAATTAATCCTTTAATTATTCAAGACTTACCTTACATAGATCTAAAAAAATCTTTTGTTTTGTTTACATTAAATGGTAGCATAGTGTGTACACTGTTTAGATCTTTGTGTTTTCAGCTTACAAAATATTGAGAATTATGTCCTATTAACACATGCATGCCAAACACATGGCTATGCTCATATGTGGCCCCATAATATTATATTGTATGTTGTTAATGCAGCCACTTATTGATAAACATTTATGTTGTGTTTAATTTCAATATTTTTCTCCTACAAATAATATTGCAAAGCATTTTTTATTCTGCAATTTTTATATGTAGATATGCACATATCTTTAGAATGATTTCTTACAAATTAACTTACTTGGTCAAGGAGCATATATATACAGTGGACACTCAGTTAATGGGCACCAAGGAGGTGTGGTAGATGCCAGATAAATGTAAGTTGACTATCCGTTAACCAAAACTTGAGCAACCCGCACTCTCAGGCAACCAGCAAAAATCTCAAGCAACCAACAAAAAAAACTTTGCCGGTTGCTTGAGAGTGCTTGTCGCTTGAGTTCCAGTTAACAGAGAGTCCACTATAGATTTATGTTTTGAGGATATTGCCCAGTAGCTCTTTATATAGGTTATAACAGTTTATACTTCCATTTTCAATATATCAGAGTGACTTGTCCACTCGTCAATCAATAGCATTTTTATGGCTTTAAATTAATATATTATCTTGTAAGAGAAATTGAACACTTTTTAAAATTTAAAAGTTGATTACATTTTATTTTCAGAAAATTCTCTCTTCATTATTCTTTTGTCACTACTTGAATATTTCTTTCTTGTCAATTTATAGAGGCTCATATGAATTAGATAATTTAATTATTTATTTATTGCAATTATTTTACCCACTTAGTCTTTTAATTTTTTTTACATTTATTTCAACAATTTTTTAAATGCATATTAAACATCATTCTTTTATTTTAGGTCTTCTGTTATTTATATCAAACTCAAACAGGTCTTCCTCATTCTCAAGTTATAAAAAAGAAATTGTTTTATGTTTACTTCTAAGACTAATAATTTAATTTACTACATCAAATTTTTAAGCCACCTGTAAATTACTTTCTGTATTAAGTTACAAAGTTTTCCAACTTAATCTTATCTCCAGGTACCCTAAAGCTATCTTATCTTTCAGCCTTATAGTCAGTTATCAGTCAATAAGACATGATTTTCTATTGAAACAATAACATATTTTAGTATCAGTTGGAGTCAATTAGTATTATTTATATGCCCTAGAATTTTTTGGGTGAGTTACACTTTTTAAATATAGTCTTAAGAATTATTTTAAAGAACGGTATTTGCAAACTTTTTTTATCAGAGAATTTTTACAAATTCAGGCAAAAGCAACATTTTTGAAACATTTTTTTCTATATAAAAATATTATATACCTTTATATTTGTTGAAATCTTTATCTCTTTCGTGTTTTAAAATTTATATACTCATATATCCTCTTCATATTAAAAATTTTATTCCTAGACTTTTTTTTATTGTTATTTTTGCTAATGTATATCTTTAATTTTTTTACTTGTCTTCTCAGAAGCTGTTGTTTGTAAAACGGCTAGTGATCATGATCTTTTGTATAAAAATCTGTAATCAAGCCCTTTCCATCTCTTGTGACTGGCATCTAGTTCTGTTTTCTGTCTGTGTTGTTTTCCCTTTAACAGAATGTCATAGAAATGGAATCATATAGTATATAGTCTTTTAAGCCTGGTTTATTTTACTTAATGCACTTTATGCTTGTTTCTTCCTTCTAACCCTCCTCCTGGGTCTTTATGGTGCCAGTGGGCTCATAGAAGTCCCTGAGACCACACTATTACCTCCATTTCATTTTTTTCAAAAAGTGGTTGTGGGGTTTGCCTCTTAGTTGTACTATTTACTTTAAGAATTGTGTTCTGTCAGCATTTTGTTTTTTAATGTGTGCAGCTGCAGGCATTCTTTCAGAATCATTCTGTTCTTTGAATGCATCCATCAGTCCTTCCTCTCATATAGTGTTTTTTTGGCAATAGATGTCCTTCAGTGTTAGTGAATGTGGAAGTTGCATTTTTTAAATTTTCTTTTTGATTTTTAGATTTCTTTTTTCTTCTGGTGTGAGATCTTAGGGAAGAGGAAGCACCTCTTTATCTTGCCATTTTAAAACTATATGCTCTTTAACATGTATTAAATATAAATTCCTTGAGGTGCACCTATAATTTAGTACTTGACTAAGGGCAAACTATAAACCAAAGGATGGAGAAGCTATTTAGAGCGGACATATCTTTAGTTTTAACAGATGCTAGGAACTATCTGACTTCCTTTTGGTGTATCGTCATTCTAGCCTTTCTCTGAAGCAATATCTTTCTTATAATATCTTTTTTTTGTAATACATATTAATCTTTGGAATTTGACATTAACAACATTAATATTAATACAACAATATTAATAATAATTAAATGCATATTTAGGTATTAATTTTAGATACTTTTAATTATCAATTGTCTTGATGCCTCAGTATGTTATACATTTTATAAATAAAGAAGTATTGAGGATCAGAGAGTTTCAGTAAAGTCACAAGTCCATACAGCTAGTTGGTAGCAGAGCTCTAGCAAACCTGTATTTTAACTCTTAAGTCTTTTGCTTTGAACTACATCATAGTTATTTCCACATTTGTATTTACTGTGATGATTTTCAGCTTATAAAACATATTTGCATACATTATTTATGTGCATTTTGAGTTTAACAAATGAAAGTAGGTTCTTGTTAACCCCATTTTATAGGTAAGGACATTTAATTTCCATAAATATAAAGAATTTTTCAAAGGTAAACACTTGTTTCATAGCCAGAGCAGAGAATCAAGCAAGGGTTCCTAATCTAAAATTAGGCATCTTTCTTTTAAATGACAATCATAGGTGGAATATAAAACTTAAAGTAACAAAGAAACAAAAACTCGTGAACACAGTCAGTAGTTTAGTAGTTACCTGAGGGTAAAGGGGGAAGTGGGTGGGAGAGCTGGGGATGGGGAGTAGGGAGGGAGTATCAAATATATGGTGATGGAAAGAGCTGATTCTGGGTGGTGAGCACATAATGCAACACATAGACAATATAATGTAGAATTGCACACCTGAAAACAATGTAATTCTTATCAATTAATGTCACCCCAATAAATTTAACAATAAAACAAAAAGCTCTATATTTAATACAACCATTTTTTTTTAAATGCTAAATTTTGGATTTTAAATTCCCTATTTGTTTTATTGGGAACTATTTGAAATTAGTTATTTTGTACATGTTTGTATCTGTTAGCTATTATATTATTACAGCAATGTGCAATAAATTCCCAATACTGTGTAATAAATAACCACAATATCTAAGTGATCATAGTATTACACACAAATTTTACCCACATGTTTTCAGGCCTTCTGAGCAGTTCTTATGGTTTTGGCTGGACTTATTTATACTATGCAGTCAGCTGCAGTTCTAGTAGATGGCTCTGCTGATCATGGCAGGTTTCTCTCCCAACTAGCTTTCAGCTGGTATCTTAACATGCATTCGGTTTCTTGCCACATTTATCCATTCAAAACACATTTAGCTAATAGCCTGGGCAAAGCCTTCTAAAGTAGATTCATGTCTAGTGAAAACAAAAACAAAAACTGCAGGTGACTCCCCAACCCCCAAGGGTAGGTAGGCTAGGTATATATTCTGGATTTCAGACCTGGTACTTCCCATGGTTTTTAATGTATAAGACATCCCAAGTAAAAGATGATGTCTACTTTTTTAATACAGCATTAAGAAATCAGAACATGGGTTACTCCCATGTATAAGACAACACCAATTTTGGGGATAACAATTTTAGACAAAAGTATTGTCTTATACAGTGATACCTTGGAAATTGAATGTCCCAAAACTCAAACAACTTGGAATCCGAATGAAAAAATCAAGAAAATTTTGCCTCAGAATCTGAACACTGATTTGGAATCTGAATGCCAACACATTTGCATGGGTCGTATTGACTGTATGGCCCGTCTTTATTCATACCCCCACTGATTGTTCATGTGAGGTGTACTTTGAGAGCAGTGTGGGGAATTGGTCTAACACAGATTGTATAGGCTGCAACCCCTACCCCATCATAATGTACTACCAAGCCATTGCTACGGTTACCTCTCTTATACTCTTTGGTTTATGTGTACAATTCCAGCCACCCCTATACTTTGTTACTTAAGTCATTGACCAAGCTGTATCTTGAGTGGTTCTCATTGCTAACTGTGTACCAATTTTGCATTATTTATTTATTTATTTATTTATTTATTTACTTTTGTATTACAAAAAGTTGGGAAGCCAGGATGGCTCAGAGGGTTAAGCGCTTGCTTTGCTGCCCTGAGGGACTGAGGATTGAATCCCGGACCTGGCCTGTATGGACCCATATGCTGAACTGGGATGTGCTTCCCATACAGGAGGCCCCAGTTCAGTTCTTGCCCCTGATTTGGCCTCGAGGGGCCATGTCAACCATGCTGGAGGCCCCCAGCCCAGTTCCCACCCTGTGTGGCCCCCACCCACCTGTGTGGAATGAAACCATGTTGAACACTGATGATGTACAACTATGGAGACTGCTCTGGACAACTCCTCCTGCTCTCTGTCTCTCTATGGCTCTGTCTCTCTCTGTCACTGTCAGAAACCATAAAATAAATCTTAAAAAAAAAAGAAAAAAGTAGTGATTCACCATGAGACCTACAAAATGCAATGAGTACAATAAGAGTAAGAAGAAAGCTGTTAGAGCTATAATTGAGGTTAAGAAAGCTCTTATTGATAAGCATGAAAGCGGTACACATGTGACTGATCTCGTTGTTATGTTCAAAACACCAAAATCGACTGTTTCTGCAATTTTGAAAAATAAAGAAGCTATCAAAGAAGCTGATGTGGTGAAAGGAGTTACAATACTAAGCTCCGGAAGAATAAAAAGTATAGAAAAAATGGAAAAACTCCTTTTAGTTTGTATTAATGAAGAACAGCTTGCTGGTGATGTGATAACTGAAACAATCTTTTGTGAAAAAGCCAAGGTTCTATACAGTATTCTAGAAAATAGCATGCCTGGTACTAGTGATCAAAAGGTGGACTTTAAAGCCAGTAGGGAGAGGTTTGAAAACTTAAAAAAAAAAAGGACTGGGATTCATAGTGTTGTCATGAATGGAGAGGCTGCAAATTCCAACTCAGAAGCAGCAGAAAAGTTTGTGTGAGAGTTCAATGAATTCGTAATAAGTGAGAGGTATGTTCCAAACTAAGTTTTTAATCATGATGAAACTGGACTCTTTTGGAAAAAGATGTCCAGGTGGACATACATCACAAAAGAAGAAAGAACTGCACCAGATCACAAGCCAATGAAAGACCATCTGACTCTCTTGCTGTGTGGAAATGCTAGTGGGGACTGCAAAATCAAGCCTCTCCTAGTGTACCATTCAGAAAATCCACTAGTTTTTAAGAACATCATCATTAAGAGCAAATTACATGTTATGGGGAGATCAAATATCAAAGCATGAGTTACCAGGCAATTCTTTACTGAATGGATACACAAAGAGTTTTCACCAGCAGTAAAGGAGTTTCTGCAGAATTAAAATCTTCCAATGAAGGCTCTTCTTGTTCTGGACAACGCCCCTGTGCATCCCCAGGCTTAGAAGAAGATTTGGTGGAGGAATATAGCTTCATCAAGATAAAATATTTCCCCCCAATACCATTCCTCTCATCCAGCCCATGGACCAGCAGGTGATCTCGAACTTCAAAAAATTATACACTAAGGCTATGTTCCAAAGATATTTTGAAATTACAAGTGAAATACAGCTGACCCTTCAAGAGTTCTAGAAGGATCACTACAGTATCCTCCAGTGCCTAGGAATAATCGAGAAAATATGGAGGGAAGTGTCTTTGAGGACAATGAACTCTGCCTGGAAAAATCTCTGGCCTGAATGTGTCACTTCAAGGGGCATAGAAGGTTTTGAAGAACCATCTGTTGTTCTTGAGCTGGTATCTCTTGGTTAGTCTATGGGTTTGGAAATCAGTGAAGTGGGTGTGAATGAGTTAGTGGACAATCACAGGACTGAGCTGACAATGGAAGAGCTTCAGCACCTCAACCAACAGCAGCAGAAAGAAATCTCAGAAGAAATTTTTTCTGAGGAGGAAGAGAGACCCTGGAACCATTCCCTCTGGTGAAATCAAGAACCTTCTTAGCACGTGGTCAAAAACCCAGACATCTGTTGAGAAGTGGCACCCGAATAAAACCCTAGTTGACAGGTGTGTTAAGTTGTTTGATGATAGCACCATTGAACATTTCAGAAAAGTGCAAAAAGGTTGCCAACATCAGATCACTTTGGAACGTTGGTTCTCAAAAGCAAATACAACCAGTGACCCTAAGCATCTACAAGTGGTTCCACAGCAAAGGGCATTAAAAGACTAAGAATGTCAATGCCTGAAATTACCATGGAAGATGACTCTTCTTCATGTTCCATCTCTTAAGGCATCCACATATGTCATCATCATTACTTTAAAAAATTTTTATTTAAATATTATTATTACTTGTTAATATTTTACCTTAAAATTAAAATTGATATTTTACTTTACATCCAGTGTATTTACTGTTAAAATCATTTTGAAAATTCAAGTTTGTGGCACCCAGAAACAGATTAATCTTGTTTCTATTATTTAGAAGGGAAAAACTTGTCTTGGAACTCGAATGTTTCAGATCTTGAATAGGATTCTGGGATGGATTAAGTTTGAATTCCAAGGCATCACTGTGCCTGGAAAAATATGGTAATAATGTATTTTCTTGGTGCTACTTGTTAAAGACGTCATAATGTGTAAGATAGACAAGACTCCTGTTTTTATGGAGTTTATAATCAAGTGAGGGAAATAAATGACAAATAAGTTAATACTGCATTAAAAATATACCTCAAAGAAGATAAATAGACCAAGGTAATATACGATAATGGAAATGGGCTTTTATTAGATAACTGATCAGGAAAGACCTCTCTGAGAAAATGAGATTAATAAGAGCAGTAAACCTTGTTGCAATGGACAGAAACCCAGTTCAAATTAAGTTTAATAGATAAGTTGATTGGCTTACATATTCAAAGCATGGAAAGTGAATAGGAGATTTGAAGGAAGGAACTATTCTTAGGGATACTTAAAACTATGAATCTGAAAGTCCTTAGATCACCATCTCTCCCCTCTGCTTCATTCTTTGTGGAATTTTTCCTCTTCTACTATAATACCACAAATAGACTTCTTCAAACTACAAGGAATGAACACTGACAACACTAACCTTAAGGATTTTTGACCTAAGAAAAAATAAAACTCACTCCCCTTAGCTTGAAAACTTCTCTCCAAGTTCATAAAGCCATCAGCCTAACTTTGATCTTACATCCACCAACCCCCCACCCTCCCACCTCAGGCCAATCATGCTACACAGGGATGTTATTGAAGCTCACATTCAGAAAATGTGTCAAGATCTGCTATTGGAAAATCAATTTCCGTGAAGGAAAGTGCAAAGAGGTGGCACTAACATGAATATGGGCAGAATCTTTACAAGCCCACACCTCCTTTCAAAAAGGTATTCATCAAGTACAATTTATGTCTAGCTTTCATTAGTGTGTCGAATAGTAATTGGTATAGAACTTGATATGTTTTAAATGATGACTTGTAACTTTCAGCTATTAAAACATTTTTTTCTTTCTAGGTACACAAATATAGAACTTTAACCTCATTTCTGTTTTCAAAGCTTCTCCCTTTCCACTCAGGCCTGACTCAAGCTTAAAAACTAGTGGGGAGTAGCAGTCATGATTTTCTTGGTCAGCGGGGAAAGATGCATCTTCATTCTTATGGAGACCGCTCCTTAACTATAATTCCAACAACTCGTTTTATAGAAATTCTCTTCTTGGGGAAGCCGGGATGGCTCAGTGGGTAAGCGCTCACTTTGCAGCCCCGGGGACTGAGGATCGAATCCCACCCTGGCCTGTGTGGACCCATATGCTGAACTGGGGAGTGCCCCCAGTTCAGTTCTCACTGAGTTGAGACCTCAGCCCAGTTCCTGCCCTGTGCAGCCACGCACCCACCTGTGGAATGAAACTATGTGGAAAAGCCAATGATATACAACAATGGAGACTGTTCGGGGCCCTCCCCCTTCTCTCTGTCTCTGTCTCTGTATCTCTCTCTCTCTCTCTGTCAAAACAATAAAAATAAATCTTAAAAAAAAGAAATAAATTCTTTTCTTGTTGGATCACTCTCTTTCATAGATCAATAGGCATGTAACGAGCTATTAGTGGCAAAGCCAGTTTTAGCTAATTTTTAGCAATTTCCATTGAGTTTCAGAGATTAGGAATCTCAGCAAAAATTCTAGGAAAACCGAGAATCTTCTATTTGGTTTTAAATTACAACAATTCTTGCATTCTTTAATCAGAATCAGGGGTACAAAAATCCAAGAAAGAGAAATACATTTATGCCTTATTTTATTATTAAAATAAAGTTTTTCAATTTTGGATTTAAAAACTGTTCTTTAAGGACAGAGTAGGGAGAAGCCGGGATGGCTAGGTGGCTTACGCACTTGCTTTGCAGCCGTGGGGACCGAGGATTGCATCCTGGCCGCAGCCCATGAGGACCCATATGCTGAACTGGGGTGTCATCCCCATGTGGGAGGCCCCCAGTTTGGTTCTCGCCCACTCAGTTTGGCCCCTGACTCAAGGGGGTGTGCATCCCATGCAGGAGGTCCCCAGCCTGGTTCCCACCCTGCATGACCTCCGCCAACCCTCGTGGAAGGAAACCATGTTGAAAACTGATGATGTACAACTATGGAGACTGTTCTGGGCCCTCCCCCTTCTCTCTGTCTCTCTCTTTCTCTGTATCTCTCTGTCTCTGTCAAAAACAGCAAAATAGATCTTTAAAAAAAGAACAAGAGAATCATATAAAAAATTAAACGTTTAAATGAATAGATTTTTATCACAAGCATTTTATTCCACTTACTAAAGTCTAGAAATATTTTCGTAAGTTTATTAAAAATGAATTTAATTTCAGATCCATTTGAAGCATTCATCATTTTCTCTATTCGCCATGAAATCAGAAGGATTGATCTTCATAAAAGAGACTATAGTCTACTTGTTCCTGGATTGAGAAACACAATAGCGCTTGATTTTCACTTCAATCAAAGTTTACTTTATTGGACAGATGTTGTAGAAGACAGAATATACCGGGGCAAACTTTCTGAAAGTGGAGGTATATGTGTTATCATATTGACAATGTTTAGATTCATTTTTCACTGAAAATCCTAGGAAAATATGTTATAATCAAAAGGACATTTTATTAATCTTTGGCCTATGGTACTTTATCTCCTTTCTCATATGTGTAAACCCAAGGAATTCATGTAGATTTGTGAAACTATTTGGGGGAAGGGAATGGTTAAGGCTTGTGCTTTTGGCTCCATATTTCTATGGATTTTTGTGAATTTTCCCATGGAGTTTTGTGGAGAAATATATTTATAAGAAAAAATAATTATCTTCTATATGCTACTAGTTCTATTTTTGTGAATTATAATCATTTATTTTTTATTTTGTTATACTCTATCAGCATAACTCAAAGAAATGATGAAGAAAGTTTTAGAAAGACTACTACTACTAGCTATTTTTTCATATTTTGATTTATTTCTTTTGTTTAATTTCAAACTTTCTTAATTGAAATAAATATATGTAACATATCTCTTGAAAGTGTTACATCTGTGTATCTTTTCAAGGTCCAGGTATTTCTATAAAATTCTAAATTCCTCCTTAAATCACCTCTGAAATTTTGAAAAAAATAGCAATGTTTAAACATAAAATGTAGTTATGAAAGGTGAACTTGTGTCCTGTGTCATATATCAAGATGTTGATTTCAAATGATGGATTTAGGTTTATGGAATTAGATAGATGGATAACTATTTAAAAATAACACTGTTAAAAGGTCTAATAATAATCACTGGTAATGTTATAAATTATGAAGAGTAATCCTATGAGAAAAATGTATATTTTAATATATACATCTTTAATTCTAAAAGAAACTTAGGAGTGGGGGAATGAGAATATCCGTGGCTATTACCATATTGCTTATTTTTATTTAGAGATCACGAAGGCCTTCTATGCTTATTTAGAAAGGAGTTATATCTTGCAAGTCTTATGCCTTAGGGAGACAAGTAAGGGGATGGTAGTTTGGGGCATATCTTTGTTACAGTTAAATGCTTATCTGTCGTGCTTCTAAAAAGAGTGGATGCCGACTAGTTATTATACTATGCTCTTGCCTGGGTGAACTTTATCTTTTTATTCCACCCATGAAGAGCAACATTTGAATTCAATTAAACTAGTTTTAACCAGCACATCATTATTCCCCAAATCCCTTGTTCTGCCTAAAAAGTCAGAGAAAAGAAATGGCATTTTTGGATCTGAACATTGTTATTAGCCTCAGAGTAGTGTAAAATTCTTATTCCACTGGCACTGAAAGAACCTACAAGATTAAATTTTTCTGTTTAGAAAGATCAGTAATTCTACATTGTGGACCTTTTTAGTTTTCCCTGTGCCGGGTAATACTTCTGTACTCGCTCTTGCTCAGAGTTAATACTATGTTTAAGTACATTCTTTGTACTGCTGATAAATAGGCCTTTTCCTTTGTGCTCTACATGTTCTTTGAATGGGTACAAATGTTGGTTTCCCTCTTGTTGTAGGTGTCAGTGCAATTGAAGTGGTTGTGGAGCATGGCCTGGCCACCCCAGAAGGACTGACAGTTGACTGGATAGCAGGAAACATATACTGGATAGACAGCAATCTGGACCAAATTGAAGTGGCCAAACTAGATGGTTCCTTAAGAACTACGCTAATAGCAGGAGCCATGGAACATCCCAGAGCCATTGCTTTGGACCCAAGATATGGGTAAAGAAGTTTGCCTTTCACACATTCACTTAGCTTTAAAAAATGTCTTTCCAATTAATATTGAATTTAATTATTTCATAAATTATGAGTCAACATATTTATTTCATTCATGAATTCATATATGTGTTTATATATAATTGTATATATTTGTATGTGTACATATGTGTGAGTACATATGTTATGTATATATACACACACACATGTATATATACATATATATATATATATATATATATATATATATAAAGTTTATTGCCATCAGTTTGGTTATAGGATTTGTACAATGATACATCTGAAGGATATTAATGTCTTTTTTTTCTAAATATGAACATTAGGCAGGCCCCATTGGAAGCTAGTGCAATGCTATTGTAAAGCAGTGATTTAATGAATTTCTTTTTGATCTGCCAAAGAAATTTTATAATTGTGTCTGATGGCTATATCTACTAGGTCAGTCTCTGAGTAAAACAGTTAATAGATGTTAATCACCTCACTCTTTATTTATTATATTTTGTATGTACTTGAATTCAGTTTTAAAAAAAAAATAGAGCTTGAAGTAGTCCATTGGTGAGATGTTAACTACTGGGACACTTGAAAGACAAGGCACATGATTCTGGAAAACAAGTTTAGGTGCTGAGTAACTCAGACCATTGCCACCGCTGCGTCCCTTGTGTTCCATTATGAAAGACTAGAAGAGAAACATTGATTTGGAGCTAGAAAATGAGGGTGCCAGTTTTTGGGACTCATTCTCCAGAGAACCTACTCCCGTGTATTATCTTCACTTATATTTTAGTTTTTTATTTTGTAAATAAGAGATAGTGATATAATTAATTATTATTAAGTTGTTTTTGAAAAGATAGTAAATATGTAAGAGGTAATATGTAACTGACATATATGAAAATACTTTGTTATTAATGTTAATTATTTCTTTTATTGATAATTATTTTGTAAATCTGAAACCATCCTCAAGTCTAATGGGTAGTACAACAGAAAAAAAAAAAAGTTTTTTTTTTCTTTGTACCTTCAAGTAATACAAAATCCAGGGAACAACAGTGAGATTGCAGAGTCAGCCAGGAGGGCTTACTAAGATGCTGAAGAGAGAAAAGAGAGCTTTGTGTTTAAGTCAACTTTCTGGCCACATTCTCTGGCTGTGCTCTCCATTATACCCAATACCCAGAAATCAAAAGATTGGGAAGTTTGTTTTTCTTTTCCACACTTCAGATACAGAAACTTAATGGGCAAAGGAAAATGTCTAAAGCAGGGTTCCAAACTGGCTTTACCTTTCACTGTGGTTTAAATTATTTGACTTAGTTGCCAGCACTTAAAATATTAAGAGATCTTGCATACAGCTGTGGAGTTTTAACTTCCTTTGGAAAAATAGGGAGATCCAGCGAGCCATAGCTGTATCTTTTAGCCTGGCGTTCTGTCCTCTAGTTTACACAGTTTATACTTTCCCATTTCACTCATTACTTCCTATAGTAACAATTCACAAGGAAGAGAAGTGCCATGTTGCATGAGAAATTCCCTTTTTTAAAAATAGACTATTTCTGATGTGATACATAGATTGCTGAGCCTGGCCCTTTACTTTTCACAAAGATTCATTGTCTACAGAGGCTCTACCCTCAATGTAACTACTGGTGAAATTTTTATATGTTTGAAGTATCTAAGGTGTACCAGTACCTTATCTGTATGAGAATCATTCTATATTAGAGAAAACTTATATTACAGAGAAAGTTACAGTTTTAGCATGTATGCCAACATGATAAAAAAATTGTGGTACACAGAAAGAGGAAAAATAAAATATGTGCATGATATTTTAAAAAATAATCTTAACAAAACAAAGCAGTATAGCTAGGTGATAGGACTTTGTTTTCTATAGCTTCATATCCCATAGCTTTGACAATGCTTAGGATACACTTGTGTATCTCAGATTGTTTGGGGAATATCCAAACTGAAAGGAGAAAAAGAAAACAGGATACACAACCCACAAATATCACTTAAGCAAAAATACCAGACTCAGTTTCAGTGACAATAAAGGGACCTTCAGAAGTAAAATATTCCCTGAGAGTTGGAAGTTAGTATAGAGCTTGCCTGTACATGAACAGGGAAGTCCTGATACCATTTCTGAGAAAATCGATATCTTTTGTTATTAATGGCTACTATGATATTGTATGGATAAATAAGATAACTGCAGTAGTAATAAAAATGAGTGAAAGAATAAAATATGTAAAAATATTTTGTGGCATAAATAACTGGTTAAGATGATTGTCCTAATTCATTCAACTGTAGAAATGAATTGAAAAGTTGTCATGTTTGGCTGTTATGATATGATGAGATTTTTAATGTTAAATTTATTTTATAGAGAATTGATAAAAAAAGAAAAGGAAGTTTGTGTAAATATGTACTTCACATTAAAAGCCCAGTTGTAGCAATTACATTTTTTAATTTAGTGCAAATATTAAAGTATTTTGGGGCTCATTAGATATTCTGGTTAAAAAGTATAGATATTTTTTAAGCATATCATAGAGCATATTTTCTATCATGCTATATTCCTTCAGTATTCTGTGTTTTGACCCAGTATTTCAAGTGACAAGTTATTTTAAGATGGTAAATTGGGAGTCTTAGGGAGGAGACATTTTTCTTACATTCTTCTTTAAGGGAATATACTAATTGCTCAGCTGATGTGAATGAGTACATGAATCTCCTCTGAACATCACACTATTGTTAGGAAGTAAGAAGTACCTGGGACTTCAGAAAGTAGCAGGAAGTTCTTGAACTTTTGTTGCCTGTATTCTAGTACAAATGCATGGGGTCTTCCTGCTCCATTGACAGTATTTAGTTTTCATTTGTCATAATAACTGGACTCTGCTATAACAATTGCAGTGGGTGAAAGCATATATAGTAATTATGAAGATAGCAAGACATCTAAATGAAATTTTAAGTTTATCTGGGAGTGTTCTTAAGCAAAACTGATAGAGATATTGTTGGTTTTAGCAGACCTAAAGATTATAGGGAAGTAACCTCTTTCTTTGTCAAGATCATTTATTTTCACCTTCTGCAGCTTGACTGATAGATGATAATGGTCCTTTCATGCCTGTAATGGTATAATTTGTCCATGGTCTATTGACCCAGTTTAATTCTGATACCGACTAAGCCATAAATGCATGAGCTGTGGAGTCAGGAGACTGTGGTGTCTTTTTTTAAAGCAATCATAGCTGAACATTTCCATATGTCCTATAAGAAAGGATATTCAGTCTTTGTATACAAGAAGAAAGAATGTAATAATTGAAACACTAATACATTTTAACCATGAAAAGAAAGTAATGAGGAAAAATGGTTCTTTTAAAATGCCACATTGTGAAGTATACAAGATTGCTTAGAATTTTATAAAGCAATGAACCTTGAAATCAACTTTTTAAATTTATTGTAAACTGAATTCTAGCAAGGTTAAGAATACTTTTGGGGAAACTAATTCTAGAACATGTTAGTTTATAAAAAGTGTTGGAATTTCCCACCTGAATTGGTGAAAGATTAAGACCATAGTGACCATTACAGAAGAAATAATTTAATGCAGCTATATTTGGTGAAGAAATGAAGGACCACTCGTTTTAGAATGCTGTAAATTGTTCCAAGCCATATATATTCTCTCTCTATATATATATATGGGAAAAAACAGTCATAAATGCCTCTTTTTCTCATTACATGGCCGGATACCTTCCAGACAGCCCTTGTATACACATATACACATACCAAATCTTCATTTGTTATACAGGCAAAAGATGATACATCAGAGGTCTGTGGGTCATTTGTCCAGAGTGTGAAGCATAGCTTTATCTACATCAAATTGTGGCTTAGCCCTGCATACTAAGAGTACCCATGACTTCCAAATTTACGGTTTGTGTTCAGAGATGTTTTTTACTAATCTTCTTCAACCTTGCAAATCTCTCTCCTTTACGTTGTTTGTCAGTATATCACCATAAATTTGACTGATGCAATGTTGGTCTTTTTTCTATTTTAAATTTTATTTTTTTAATGCTGTTTAAAGTCGGGCTGACAAATAACTTGTGTCAGTGAAAAGATGTGTGCATCCAAAAGTAAATTTGAAGTGAGTCATAGAATTCATTTTATATTAGTTGTTTTCAAAAAAACAAAAATAAAACATTCAGCTAGTTAACTGAATGGCTACCAGCTTTCTATTAACTAACTTTTGTTTATTTTAACTGGATATATATATATATATATATATATATATATATATATATATATATATAGAGAGAGAGAGAGAGAGAGAGAGAGAGAGAGAGAGAGAGAGAGATATGTAGATATAGATATAGATATAGATATAGATATATACACACACACATACATACATACATACATACCGTATTTTCTGGCGTATAAGATGACCGGACGTATAAGACGACCCCCTAATTTTACAGTTAAAACATAGGTTTAGGCCTATATTCGCTGTATCAGACTACAGCCTTGGAAGTGGGGGGTAGTCTTATACAGCGAATATAGGCCTAAACCTATGTTTTAACTGTAAAATTAGGGGGTCATCTTATACGCCCAGTCGTCTTATACGCCGGAAAATACGGTATATATACATATATATATATACACACACACATACATGCATAAATATACCAATATCATTCTATATCTGTTTCTGTATATAGCTTATAAGTTATTTTGTGCTTATTTTTCCATTTAATTAGTATTTTTCATACAAAATACTTTTATCTTTAAACATGAGTCTCTTCACAAAAATGTTCTTAACAATGAGTTTATACATGTTTTCTAGTACATTTTAAAAACTTTTAACTATTTGTTTAATATTGAGTTATTCACACTTTTAAACGTTTACTATACATATTTTTATTATACATACACAAAATAAAAGCTTTGTATAATAAAATTCCTCACATCCATCATACAGCTTCAACAATTATCAATAGCAGGGCTTGTGATATATTAAAGTTCATTTTTATTCTTTCCCAACTATTTACTTATTCAAATATTTGGTAGTTAAACAATGAATAATTTAGATCTTGTTTTTGTATATATGTTCCTACCATGAGAGCTGTGGAAACTTCTAAAGCTACATGAAAATAAATAAATAGATGATAGATAGATAGATAGATAGATAGATAGATAGATAGATAGATAGATAGATACCCATTGTTTGAAAAACATTCTAAGGTATAAAGTCCATCATATAACCTAGTTCTCTGAATTATTTTCTCATGGCTTTGACTCATGCTTACATTATGAAAGTAATCTGGGGAAGCCAGGATGGCTCAGAGGGTTTAGCGCTAGCTTTGCAGCCCCAGGGATCAAGGATCGAATTTCCAGCCCTGGCTCACGTGGACTCATTGCTGAACTGGGGTGTGCTTCTCATGCTGGAGGCCCCCAGTTCAGTTCTCACCCCCCGGTTCAGGCCCTGGCTTAAGGGGGTGTGTCTCCTATGTGGGAGCCCCCAGCCCAGCTCCTGCCCCACGCAGCTCCTGCCCATCTGTATGGAATGAAACCATGTAGAAAATTGATGATGTACGACTATGGAGATAGTTGTTCACTGGGTTCTCCCCCATCTCTCTGTCTCTCTCTCTGTCTCTGTCTCTCTCTGTCTCTGTCAAAAACAATAAAATAAATCTTTTAAAAAATACAAAGAAAAGTAAATTACCTTCACATACACATTGTTGTAACATTTAAACATTGACATTAACATTAATTCTCTTTATTTTTCTCTTTCTCCACCCATCCATTTATTTAACAGTTTGTAAAGACTGAAATTTTGCCTTTAAAAATATTCTCTATGAATATGTGTGTGTGTATGCTTGTACAAACACAAATATTTTTTATTTCCTAGCCATCCCATGTTTAAATATCCATTATTTTATCAAATGCTCCTGATATGTGTGACTATTACACTTTTCGTTTATGGAAGAGAAAATGGAGACTGTAATTAAATATGCGGGACTGGCAGATCTCAACCTTGATTCCAAGTTTTTCTGACATAAAAACATGTTCATTGACACAATTATTTAATAACATGTGTTGACTCTCCACTCTTTTAAGTTGCACATGAACTTTCATTTTTATCAAGGACAGTATCTTCCTTCCCTGTCCACCATACCCTTTTATCACATATATTTTCTAAAGTTATTATATAATGTTTTGAGTTGTGTTCTAATAATTCCATATTTGCCATTCCTATATTCTATAAGAGATTATGAACTTCTCAAAAATTGAAGTCATGATGAATACTTAGTTTACATCACTCAACATTTCCTTAAATAAATATACTACATTTTTTTATTTTTAATATTATTATTTTTTTAATGGAACTATTTATTTTTATTTATTTATTTTTAATTGTTAATTTATTAGGGTGACATTGATTGGTAACAATTAGATAGTTTCTGATATACAAGTACATTTTTTAAATAGAAGATAGGTTGCATTGGATTTTGAATTTTGTTCCAGAGGATTGGCTCATTTTCCAAGGTTATCCACTAAATCCATATCAAGGGTCATTCAAAATAATGAAAGAATTGAAAATAAGAATATAATGAAGGAAGTATTTATTTTTTCCAATAACTTTACAATTCCTTACCAAAAATATTTTTACAAATGATCATAATAAAATTTACTGGACTGTCAGTTTATCTCTAGACCTGTGTGTTCTCTCTTACCAAATCTTCTGCTATCTACTAAGTTCTACTACAAAATAGAGAAAGCAACTATAAACATCTTCCTAAATTTCTGTACTAGTGCTTTGCCTTTGCTGTTTTATTTAATAACATAACATTAAACAATTAGATGTTAAAAACATGAGAATAGGGGAAGCCGGGATGGCTCAGTGGGTTGGGCGCTCACTTTGCCGCGCCGGGGACTGAGGATCGAATCCCGGCCCCGGCCCGTGTGGAACCATATGCTGAACTGGGAGCTCCCCTAGTTCAGTTCTCTCTCTGTCTCTGTATATCTCTCTCTCTCTCTCTCCTCTGTCAAAATAAATAAATAAATAAAATATATGTTAAAAAAAAAACAAAAAAAAACCATGAGAATAAAAATCAAGTTGTCTAGCTTCCCATCTCCATTAGCCACTTCTAGCTATGTAACCCTGATCAAGTAATTTAACATCTTTAACCTTGTTTTCTCATCTGTAAAACATAGATAATTAGCCATGGCCTATGGTCAATTAAATGAGCTAATCTATATAAAGCTGAAAATAGTTGGTAGAATATAGTAAGCACTAAAAAAATATTAGCTGTTTGAATGATTGTAGAATTATTGGATAAGCTATTTAGGCCACTATTAGTCAAACACAAACCATACATTACCTAATAGCCTTAAATAAATAAAAAATTTAAATGAATGCATGACATGTAACACTTAATGCCTATTGTGTAGAACTATTTATGCACTATTAATTTCTAGATTTAAAAAAGCACTTGTTATAAATAGTAATGACTTTTAATATATAAGAAAGTGTATTTTAACAACTACATGTTTGTATATATCAAAGTATATTATTTCCTCCTTTTTTTCTACATCTGCTGTCATGTGATCTATTCTGTCTGTGTAAATCAAAATATTATCTCCACACTGATGACTTACTAATTCATGTCTCCAGCCTTGCCTTCTCTCATCTTTACCCTGGCTACCATACAGCTTCCCAGATATCTCCTATTTTGATGTCTTGAAATCTCAAGATCAAAAAAATATGTGTAAATACAACTATTGATTTTTATCCACAGGCATACTCACTCAATTACCAACTCTTAAATTCTGCATGTCTTCTGTTTTTCCCATTTCACTTAGTGGATTTCTTGCATGCCCTCTTCCTATCCTCACTCTCAGTTTACTAGAACAAGAAACTAACAGTTACTTGTGATTCCATTTTCTACCTCATTCCCTCAATCCAATTATTAGCTTGGCCTTTGCAGTTCTATTTCCAAAATGTACCTTCTTTTATCTTCACTGCCACCACCAAACTCCAAACTATTATCATCTTCATCAGGTCCTTCAAAATGACCACCTGACATAGCCATACTCTTGCCTCACTCTCATCTGTTTATATATGATGCCATGGTTCTCCCCTGCTTAACTGTGCATCTTATTCCCTTGTCATAAAATATCAGATAATTGCCTTTTCCCACAAGAACCACAGGTAACCAATCCTTTTCAGTGTTTTCTTCTTTCCCTTTTCTCCTCAGCACATTTCTGATACATTGGCCTTATTTCTGTTCCTCGTGTTGTTCACGTTTTTCTCTCCATTAGGGCCTTTGTATCTGCTCGTTATTTTGCTTGGCATGCTCTTTATACTGCTCTCCTCATTTTTTCATATTCTGTGGAAATATCACCTCCACTCATAGTGCTTGTTTTTCCTGATCATATTCTATAAGTAGGTCACTCACCTGCTACTCTGTGTAATAATATTTTTTTCTTCAAAATATCTTAGAAGCTATAATTACATATCCATGTGTTTAATCTGTCTCCATCAATGCAATCTAAGTCCCATGAGGGTAGATAATAACACTCATTCCTCTTGCCACTAAACAGTGGCTGTGTCTAGCATATGAGTATAATAGACATTTGATAAAGACTTGTGAAATGAATGATTGATATAGCATTATTTCTTTTTGTTCAGCATTCTCTTCTGGACAGATTGGGATGCCAATTTTCCTCGCATCGAATCTGCCTCTATGAGTGGTGCTGGGAGAAAAACCATCTACAAAGACATGAAAACTGGGGCTTGGCCTAATGGACTAACTGTGGACCACTTCGAAAAAAGGATAGTTTGGACAGATGCCAGGTTAAAAAATATATATAGATATATATTTTGGTATTTTCTATGACCTTCCAAGGATAACACTTACCAAATGTAAAATGTGTCCTATATGCATGTTTAATGTATATATACATTGAAATAGGTAGTGATTTTTGTTTTATTTTTGTTATATTGGTGATGATTTTCTGGCAGTTGGTGCTGACTTTTGTTTGTTTTTGTTTTTATTTTGATGGCTTCTTTTTCTTTTCTACAAATAGATACAGGCCCATCAAAATAGTTTTTATAAAATATTTTCTCTGTCATTTATCTAAGTAATGTGATCACATCACTATTTTTGATTAACTACTGATGCGTTTACCTTTCTGTAGGTCAGATGCTATTTATTCAGCACTCTATGATGGAACAGGCATGATAGAAATCATCCGAGGTCATGAATACCTTTCTCATCCCTTTGCTGTGTCTCTATATGGGAGCGAAGTCTATTGGACTGACTGGAGGACCAACACATTGTCCAAAGCCAATAAGTGGACGGGGCAGAATGTCAGTGTGATTCAAAAAACCAGTGCACAGCCATTTGACCTTCAGATATATCATCCTAGTCGTCAGCCACAGGGTAAGTGTTTATTATGATTTAACCACCAATGAAGTATTTTCACCTTAATCATAGATAATATTTGAACTATAAAATAACTTTTGTAAGTTAACATTTATTAATATTTTATGTATGTTGTACAGTGGACTGTGTGTAAAAATATCCAGCTATAAATACCTCTATTTTTTGTATTACATGGCTGGATACTTTCCAAACAGCCATTTTATGATGGGAGTGGTTTACACCTTTATTTTTACTCAGAAAACTTTTCATTTTCTTTTTATTTCTTTGACATAGAAATAAATACAGAATTCTTAGAAATTAAGGGTTTTATATGAAATCGACAACATTTTAGTCACTGTTATTACATCAATAAAAGGATACTGTGGAAAGTTTCAAAAACTCTTCAGAATTGGAATCTCTTACATAAGTATGATAAATAAATTAGAGAACACCAAGGACACATTGATGTAAACCCTTCTCCCCCAATAGTCACCGTGTAGTATATTGGGAGAGAAGGAATGGTACATATGAAACTTTAAGCCATCTGCTTGAGCTTATCCATTTTCAGAGAATTGAGTTCACATGAACATGTCTGCTCTCTCTCCTCATTTATTCCACATTTTGGTGCAATAGTAATCTTTCTCTTGGTTTTGTGATTTCATTTACTTTACTTACCGGTAATCCTTACCAAATGATCTTAATTCTAAGTATCACATTTCTTTTCTTTCTTTTCTTCCCCCTCCCCCATCTCCCATCCCCACCCCAGGATACCATAGCCATTTGGTGTAACATCAGCTCATCTTTTTATACCTCTTGCCTGACTCTTCCCCATGATGGTATGTGTGATAACCTATGACGATCTCACTCCAATTCACATGATATCCCTTATAAATAAGCGTGGTTTTATTTGAGCCATGATTCGCATCCTACAAGCTCTTACCTACGGAGGATATCTTTTCTCCTTTTCTCCTTTTGATGTAGAGGGAACAGCTCTTGTACGTCTCTGGCATTTCTGGTTTGTAGACCACACTTCAAGCCTTGTTTTAAATTCATGTCACTATCTTTTCCTAGACCTGACTAAAATACCTCTGTGGTCCGCAAATTTCATGGCTATCTTTTGTCTTTCTTTGATACTTGGTTTTCATTTTCCCTTGGTGCTATATTTTCCATCAAAATTTCTTCATCTGTAAAAGTTTCTGTGCCCTGTGACAGTCTGATTGAATATAGTTCTCATCCCAGATACTCTCAATGTCTCAGTTTCAATTTTCTTATGGTATATAATTGATTTTTTGTGTGTGTGTCACATGGGAATTTCTACACACCCTGGACTATGTGAGCCATCACTTTAATCTTTTCTTATTACCCTTAACTCCTTTCAGCCTTTTATCCACACACCTGAAAAGCATGAAGGCATTAAAGAGAAGAAATATAGCTTAAATCATGTTTGTACTTAATAGGAATTCAGTAAATATATTGTTTTTAACAAAATTTAAAGTAGTCAAGAAATCATGATTCTGACCAACAATGTGCCACTGTTATAATAAGAAAAAATAAAAAGGTATTTTTCTCTAAAAAACTTCCTTTAGCTTGAAGAAGTATCTAGTCACAGACAAACATTGTATGTGGATGAGTTATAAGATGGGATCAGTTTTAACTTTTATAAAGAGATAAATATGTACATATATATATTTGCCCCCCAGGCTGTTTGGCATTTTTTGTAGGAACTCTTAAGTTTTACATTCAGAGTAGTTTAAATAAACTGGACAATGAATAATGGCCTGGGTCTATGTATTACATCATTTTCCTCCCTGAAAATAAGATCAATATATTTTATTTATTAACTGACTGATCTGCCCACTTGATGTGACCCCTAAAAAATTTATAGAATGGAAAGGAACATGATACCTTGAAGGTTTTCTGACATTTTCATATAGACAGAATGGAAGTGAGATGTTCAGTGTAATTAATTTGCTTGGGGGAATATGTTACATAAAACTTTACTTAATTTGAAAAATGATTTATATGTGATTTTTACCACTTAGCATAAAATAAACTATCTGAGTCTAATTTAGCATATCTTCCCAGGATTCAGGGCAGATATTTAAATTTTTATATATTTTTAGAGAATGTCACCTAATGACAACTTGCTATTTTCTAAATGAAGTTTAGTTGGTTTCCAATTTTGAGAATGATAAGAGAAACATCCTATTTTTCTTCATTATAAGGATCATGGTGCATATGACAGTCATTACCCACCCTGTTTATCTGCATCTGTGAAGGAGGGCTACTAACACTAGGTAAAAAATTTAAAAAAAAAAGCTGCAGTAATGTATTCACTATTTTATTATAAGGATAAAATTACTATGAAAAAAGTGAGAAAGTTCAGCATTAACAGAAGTACAGTAGTAATAGACCCTTGTTTTCCAGTGAATGAATGTGAGGTTCATGAAAAAGTAATAAATTTTAAAAGCACACGGCATTTTGTGCTAAAAAATTGAAATACATCTATCACAATTTAAAGAAATAAAGGTTAGAAATATTCTTTGAAGATGTCTCATCCTCTATGTAGAAAATTAATACAAGTTTAAGTACCAATTTTCTTACAAGTAAGCATTCATCATGTGTACAAATTTCCAATTTGGATACTTAAGCAGAAATTTAAAAAAAAAACGAAAATTTACTTTAGATTATTTTGTTCCTAATGTTGTTATGTGAAATTAAGAAGAAATAAACCAAGGCTTAGATGTGTGTAATATGAAGGAGTAACAGTGGATATTTTAAATCTGAATGTTAAAATTTTTTAAAGTATGAGGAAGCTGAGCTTAGATTTAATGGTAGCGCCTTGGGAGCCCAAACACCTGTGCTGAAATCCCAGCCCTATCATTTATTAATTATGTGAGGTTAGGAAAGCTATTTAACTTCTCTGTGCCTTAGTTTCCTCATCTTTAAACTAGAGTAAACAAGATTAGTAGTCATTAAATACAAATATTAAATAGAAGTTAAAACATGAGAAGTACTTAGAACAGGCTCTCATATATAGTTAGTGCTATATATTTATACATGAATAAATCATAATTTTGTATTGTTAAATTTTGGGGGTGACATTGGTTGGTAAAAATTACATAGGTTCCAGGTCTACAACTCTACATTACATTGTCTATGTGTTGCATTATGTGCTCACCACCCAGAGTCAGCTCTCTTTCCATCACCATGTATTTGATGCCTCCTCCCTACTCTCCCACCCCACTCCCCGCTTACCCTCAGGTAACCACTGAATTATTGACTGTGTTCACGAAAAAGTTTCCATTGTTGCACTCATATTTTTCTAGTTACCTTTTGTTGAAATTCATTTTATATTACATTTTTTGAGACCCATAAGAACACTATAACCAAAATGTAGCTATTGATGTCCAAATTCAAAATTTAATATTAGCAAATTAAACCCAGCTTTTCTAATGTTAGTAAATTAAATCCAACCTTGACTTTAAAGGAAGCAATCCAACATGATATGTTGGATTTAGTTCAGGAATAATAATAACTGGAGGTGATCCAGTTATAGTTGAAGGGTGGCTAGATTGACCAGCTCAGTATTTAGCTTTCTCCTCCTACCACTTTGTTTTTCCAATGAAGTCCTAGGTTTTGGCTGGCACATTTGGACATTGTGCTATGGGCAATGGGGTGGGGGTGTTAGAGAAGTGGGCATGAAATATTTCTTAATTATAGGAGTGAAATATAAGATTTATGTATTAGGCATGTAGTTATGATATCAAAGTAAAGATAAAATGCAAGAAGGAAGAAGTTGGAGGTAAAAACGGTAATTTTAGGTATATGATATCTCCAAAAGAGTAAAGCAAGAAGTCTAGAGCAAAGTAGGACACCAAGTAGTAGTTTTATTGTGACAGCCACTGTAGAGACTGACAACAAAATTTGAACATAAAATATGGTGATGTTTGGAATTTTACATACAGTGTACTAGTTTCACACTGGTTAGAAAAATCACATTTTATCCCATATTGTAAATGGGGTATAAAATCTTTTGGAAGAATATATATACATATATATAT
>PVKE010006174.1:0-55582 GCA_004027555.1 Craseonycteris thonglongyai
GGGGGGGGGGAGAAAGGAGGGGGAATCAAACATACGGTGGTGAGCATGTAATGCAATGTATAGACAATGTAATGTAGAATTGTACACCTAGAAACAGTGTAATTGATATCAATTAATGTCACTCCAATAAATTTAAATAAATAAATAAATAAATAACCCTCTCCTGGCTCTGAAAAACATCTTTTACTTTTTAACTAAAATTTGCTTCCTCAGAAACAATGCAGTGACTCTGCTTATTTTAAATGTCATTTAATCTTATGAGGCAGAGGCCATCTTAGGCCCCAGGGACTCCATATTGGTACCGCAGTGGCTGATTTCTCCCTTCTATGGGAATAAGGACTAAGTGCACAGAAGCTGATGCCACTGGTGTCCTATCAGAAGACCAATCATTTAGAACAGAGGTCCTCAACCCCAGGGATGCATCAGTGGCCTGTCAGGAGCCAGGCCACACAGCAAGAGGTGAGCAGTAAATGAGGGAGCCAAGCTTCATCTATATTTACAGCTGCCTGAGCTCTGCCTCCTATCAGATCAATTGCAGCAATAGAATCTCATAGGAGTGGGAATCTTACTGTGAACTGCACATGTTCATCTTCCACCCCACTCCCCTCCCCGGCCTGGAAAAATAGTCTTCCACAAAACCGGTCCCTGGTACCAAAAATGTTGGGGACTGCTGATTTAGAATACTTACATCAGAGCATCAATGGGTTAAGCGTAGATTCATCCACACTCAGCCTGTGTGCATACTGCACCCCATCTTGTTCATCTAAAAATTCCAATCCAAATCTGACAGCTGCCATCTTGGTCCAAGTACTATCTCAAAATGGCCCCACCCTGCCCTCTATAAATTTATTGCTAAACACCAACTCTCCTTTTCAGTCATTCTGATTCTTCAGGCAGCCCTACGTGTGTCTCTGAGTCTATAATTTACTTAAGTAAATAAGTAAACAGTCTTTTCTTCCCCTATGAAATTTTATGTTAGAAGACAGTAGTAGGGTCCTGACCCTGGTATGGTTGTGATATATCACAGCAGTAGTTCTCTTCTGGTGGGAGTTCCTTCTCTAAAACTTAATTTCTGGTTATGTAATGTGGTAGAGAGTTTCCAAAAGAATGCTCTAATAATAACCTCTGCCCTCTCCCCATACATGTGTGTTGTTCCCTACTTTAAGAGTTGGAATCAATTTCATCTTGTCTTGAATCTCAGCTAGCTTTTTGACTTGCTTTGGTCAGCAGAACGTGGTGGAATTCTGTGTTTATGCTTTAAGAGGACTGGCAGCTTCTGCTACTTCTCTCTTGGAAGCCATCCACCATACCATAGAAGAGGTCAAAATATGCTGCTGAAAAGAACAATCACCCACGTAGAAAGGCTTGAAGCCATCCTGAATAACCTAGCCCTAGCAGGGCCCCCAGGTGAATTTAGCTATCTCACTGAACCCACAGGAGAGGAGCAGGAGAATCTCCCAGCTAAAACTCAGCCAATCCACAGAATCAGGAGAAATGATCATTTGTTGTTGTTTTAAGCTACTAGGGTTTGGGGTGGTTTGTTATCCAGTAACAGACAACCAAAACACCTTACCCGACAAAAGGTCAGCCTAAGTTCAAGAGGAATGACACAGCTGAGTCTCTGGGAAGAACTCAATTTGTTGACTTTTTTTCAGGGACACCACAAATACCCAAGGCAAGGAACCACAGAGTCATCTTTTATTCTTCCTGCTATTTCATCCCTTATATATTTCACTAGTCATCAAGTTCAGTATCCTTCCTAAATGTATCTTGAATTTAACCCTTCCTGACTAATCTCACTGTTGCCATCATAACCCAGGGCCTTATCCTCTGGATTTAGAAATTCACACTCATTCTCTCCCCAGACTTCCTTCCTCCCATTCATCCTGTACATTGACACTGGGCTCATCTTTCTTTTTTATTATTTTTATTGTTTTTGACAGAGAGAGAGAGACAGAGAGAAGGGGGAGGGCCCAGAGCAGTCTCCATAGTTGACAGCATTAGTTTTCCATATAGTTTCATTCCACAGGTGGGCATGGGGCTGCGCAGGGCAGGAACTGGGCCTGGAGCCTCCTGCATAGGCCCCGGAAAGCACTGAACTGGGGGCACACCCCAGTTCAGCATATGGGTCCTCCTGGGCTGGAGCCAGGATTCAATCCTCGGTCTCCAGGGCTGCAAAGTGAGCACTCAACCTGCTGAGCCATCCCAGCTCCCCCCTGGGCTCATTTTTCTAAACTAGGGCTTTTAGCATGTCAGTCCCCATCTAATCAACTGTAGCTTTCAAGGTCTGACCTTATTGTCCTGTCCTCTACTCAGGTAGCTTGGTTCCCAATCCACATGCACAACAATCCTGTGCCCTTCCTCCAAGTCTCTGTCAGGCTTTTCTCTAACCTGGTGTATTCTGACCCATCCAGGCCCCTCAGCCTTTCTCCTTGATGATGCCTCAAATTTCCACAACCCATCTTGAGCCCTCTTGTCTTCAAAAATAGCACTCTACATCATAATTCAATCTTATTTATATAATTGGTGAGCTAGTCTCCAATTTTCTTCTATGTTTATAACTCAGATTCCTAAGTACATCATAAGACTGAGGGTAGGGACTATTTCTAATGTTTATGTATATTCCTTATAGGCAAGTTCTGGTATAAAGATTTTCAGTGAAATCATCATTGATCTAAGTGATTTTCCCTTAAGTTATTAGTATGCTTTATACAACTGTGCTTTAGAACATTTTGGAAATACAGTATATATATATGTCACTGAGGATGTCCATTTGGTTCAGAAAGTACATATTTTTTAATGAAAAAATTAAATAATACCCACTGCCCAAACCAAAGAATAATCAAGTGCATGCAAGATCTGAAATCATAAAACTGCATTGTAAGAACAAAAGCAGGGACTCTGTGTTCCCTGAATGCGATGCCATATCAGGCCCCAGGAGAACAGCCACCACAGATGTTGAGGCATGCTACTAAGCCCTATTGTCAGTCAGATAAAAAAAGGGATGGATAGAAATAACATGCAGGTTAGGAATGACCTATTTAGGAATTAGATAGATTGCTTCTTGGCTTTTGGCTAAGATCAAGTGTAGGAATTAGATGATAGGAACATGCCAATGGTAGTCTATTCCTTGAGGGAAAGCACAGGCCACCACAATCCCTGACAGTGCCTTCATGCCTACCTTGTGCTAGGTCCTGGTCTGAGGATTGTGTATATATTACTCATTTAATCCTCAAAGTAACCCTGGAAGACACAGATGAAGAAACCAAGGCCCACGTAATAATTCAAACCTAAGCCAGTGTGACACATTATTTCCAAAAGCTTCTGTGTTCTGTTTTATTGGAAGACACCTGATTTCATATCAAGAATATTTATGAATACCTGTGATGGCCTCCATTATGCTAAGGTGTTGTGGAAGATTAAGAAACATGGCTTGGAGGGAGAAAGCCCCCATGAATTCCATTGGCACCCCTCCATAAAGAACATACAATCCAGGGATGCTGGGATAGCTCAACAGGATGAGTGCTTGCCTTGCAACTTTGGGGTCTGGAGATCAAATCTCAGCCCAAACCTGTACATGCCCACGTGCTAACCTATAGTTAACTGCTGAAAGGCGTTGAAGGTTCTCACCTCCCATGCAGGAGACCCCTGCTTTGGTTCCCACCCTGCGTGGCCCGACATCCACCTGTGTGGAATGAAACTATGTCACAACTAATAATGTACAACTATGGGGACTGCTCGGGGACCTCCTCCCTTCACTCTCTTTGTCTCTCTGTCTCTCTCCTTCTCTCAAACAATAAATCTTTAAAAAAACCAACCATACAATCCAAGTAAAATGAGCGTTCCTGTTATGCAAATACAGCTTTAAAAGAAACCATTGAGGGGATGGCTCAGTGGGTTAAGTGCTCGTTTTGCAGCCCCGGGGTTCAAGGATCGAATCCTGGCCTGTGCAGAACCATATGCTGAACTGGAGTGTGACCCCCAGTTCAGTTCTCGCTTCCCATGTGGGAGGCCCCAAGTTCAGCTTCCAACTTGTGGGGACATGCCTCCCATGCAGGAGATCCCCACACAGTTCCTGCTATGTATGGCCCCTGCCCACCTGTGTGGAATGAAACTATGTCAAAAACTGATGACGTGCAACTATGGAGATTGCTCTGGGCCCTCCCTCTCCTCTCTGTCCCTCTGTCAAAACAATAAAATAATTCTTAAAAAAAGAAAGAAAGAAAGAATTGAGTCTTGCCTTCTACCTTAAGCCTCTCCACAGAAATTCCAGTGCTACCCCTGCTTCTATCTTTGAATAACTTAGTCTAGTTGGGAAAACAAAACTACTCATATAAAGCAAGAATAAACAATAAAACACAGGATTCTGACAATGCAAATTTGGGCAGTCTTAACGGTTCAGTTAAACAAAAATATTTAGTAATTGCAATTGAAAGACAGAAGAGGTGAAAATAATTGTATTATTGATATTCTTTTGATCTTGCTTTGGCTATTGGCTAAAGTTTGAGGTTTTGTTTTAGCTATAAATTGTTAATAATGCAAAGAGATAGTCTTTTTCAAGGTGAACTTCAGCCCATGCAATGAAGACAAGGTGTTAGGAGAGACCCTGAGGTTTGGATAAGGCTATGTTTCATGCAAGGGGTCCAATTCTGAGGAGCCACTTCCCAGCTGAGAACAGCTGGTCTGGGAACACCCGCGGAGATGGCCCAAAGTTCTACAAAGCAGCTCTGCAGTGCAACAAATGCTTCCTGGATACATTGCAGCCTGCTTTACTCCTGGGGCTTAGATTTCCCAAACCCAAAGAAGAAAAGAAAATGACTTAGAGCCAACAGCTTGAACTGCAGACCCTCTGTCGCCACTGAGTTAATCCTTTGGTTTCCACAATGTTAAAAAGGCAATTTTAATAATTCGATACCATCAGAATTACAAAACTTAATTCCCAAACAATCCACAAAGAAAATTCTTAAGAATGACCTCAACAGTAGCCTGGATCCATATATCCCAGGACCCCTGTTTTCACTGAACTAAAGGAAATGGGGCTATTCTCAAGTACTGGAAGGAATGAGCACTAGTTTTGTCATTAGGAGTCCTAGATTCAAATCCTATTTAGCTCTGAGTGTAATCCTCATCAAATCACTAAACTAGTCTAGCCTCATTTTCTCATCTGAACAATGATGGTGGAGGGGGGTTAGAAGTGGACATACCACTTGATTCATAGGATTGCTGAAAAAGTTAAATAAGATAATGTGAATATAAGTGCTTTGTACACAGTAGGTACTCAATAATAGTTTAAATAAAAGCTAAAACATACTAAAACTTTGTGCAAACACTAAAATGCAGAATGTGTTGACAGAAATAAAACATTTCCTATAATTGAGAGAATGCCTTGACCACCACTGTCAAAGTACCCTTTTTGGCTTTTTACTCAAACTCTATATAACTTTAAAAACTCTTATTAGGGATCATAATGGGAAGCTTTCAAACCCTGTATTTTAGGCTGCATTTTGTAAAGAATAACAAACCTGTTTTAATAAGGTCAGAGTGTCATTTAATTAAAAGGAACTTAAGCCACTGAGGTCACTGGCTGAGACTGACCAAAAGTCCAATATTGCAGAGGTGCTATCATGGGAATCCTCTTAGGGCTTGTCTGTGTGAATGGTACAATCACTAGAGAATTTCTCATAGATGAAGAGGGAGAAATATAGCCGCAAACCCTAATACAGAGTCTTAAGAAGCTATGGAGAAAGGTCTCCTTCTGACACTCCACATTCTCCTCAGCCTCATCACAATCTTCCTGGGTCAAGTTCAAGCTCTATACCCAGACCATAAAACCTTCCACTGTCTGGCCCCATCTAATTCTTCTCAGACCTAATATCCTGCCTTCCTTCTTAAAATTTCTATCTCAGCAACAGTGACTTTGATTGGAAATTCACGTGTGTGTACGTGTGTACACACATTCTGTCTCCACGTGTGTGCACACACTCTGTCTCCAATGTCTTTCCTGCTTCACCCAACTCTAACATCTAGAACTCAGCTACTAAAAAGTGTGGTCCTGCAGTTCCAGCATCCGAAGGGCTTGTTAGAAATCAGAATCTTCATTTTAATAAGATCCCTGTTGATTGTACTACTACATTTTTATATAAGAAAACTTAAAGTTGGAGAAGCCCCACCCTAAGGCCTCTGCTGCTTCCAAAAGCCCTTTTTGACACTCTGACAAACAGGAGCCCATGACTCCTACTGTGCTAAGGCAGCTGTCCCTCTTTGGTGCTCTCAACCTTCTAATTATCTCACTTATTATAGATTATCTTGCATATGCCCTTGACTAAGGGCTTCTCACAGGATGTAGACCATGCATGCCATCCTTGTGTCCCGTATATGTTGTACAAGGTCTGGCATATGGTCGGAAGTTAAAAACGTCATTTGCCACAGAAAATAACTTCTAAAGTCCTTGTAATTTTAAGCTTTAGTAACTAACTTTGGGGATGCCAGGATAGCTCAATAGGTTGAGCCTTTGCCTTGTAACTCCAAGGTCCAGGTATCAAATCCAGGCCCTGGCCCTTGCAAACCCATATGCTGAACTATGGTGTACTGGTAACCACTGAGATGGCAGTGAAGGTTCTCGCCTTCCATGTGGGAGGCCCCCAGTTCAGTCCCTACCTCACACGGCCCCACATCCACCTGTGTGGAATGAAATTATATCACAACTAATGATGTACAACTATGGAGACTGCTCTGGGCCCTCCCCACTTCTCTCTCTCTCACCTTCTCTCAAAAATAAAAAAATAAAAATATTTTTAAAAATTAACTAACTTTATATAACTATTCTTTGAAATTTTTTTTAAAGATTTATTTTATTGTTTGAGAGAAGGTACGAGAGAGAGAGAGAGAGAGAGAGAGAGAGAGAAGAGAAGTGGGGAGAGCCCAGATCAGTCTACATTGTTGTACATCATTAGTTGTGACATGGTTTCATTCCACACAGGTGGATGTGGGGCCACACAGGGCAGGAACTGGACCAGGGGCCTCCCATTGTGCCATCCCGGCTGCAGTTCAGCATATGTGTTTTCACCGGCCAGGGCCAGGAATCAAACCCTGGACCTTACCATTGCAAAGCAAGCACTCAACCACTGAGCTATCCTGGCATCCCTTAAATAACTATTTTTAATAATGAACTTTAACTTTAATAATAACTAATGTAAGCAAGTTTTAATAACTTTAAAGAATAATAGTTTTAGCAGTGACTTCACTAACTCAGATACTTGTGAGCTACATATAAAAGCATTA
This sequence comes from Craseonycteris thonglongyai, assembly GCA_004027555.1. Classification (NCBI taxonomy): domain Eukaryota; kingdom Metazoa; phylum Chordata; class Mammalia; order Chiroptera; family Craseonycteridae; genus Craseonycteris; species Craseonycteris thonglongyai. The sequence goes on from PVKE010006174.1 coordinate 7,282, forward strand.
CAATTTAGGTTAATCATGTTATACATTTGACTCCAGATACTTTGAATGCTGCATTTATTTTTTAATATTTAAAATACTGTAACATTTTAAAATATTATAAAATTTATATTTTACAATGGCAACTTTCAAACATACACAAAAGTAGGAAAGAATAATGAGTCCATCACCCCACATCAACAAATGCCCAGTATTTTTTGTTGGTTTTTTTTACTATTCTTGTTTTACCTATTTTCCTCACCCCCATCTACTCACTTTCTGGGAGGCTAGACCATTTTAAAACAAATCCTATATATAATATCATTTCAACCACAAATATTTCAGTCTGTGTCTATAATTTCAAATGACTTTACTGTACCTAATAAAACTAAAGGTAATGCTTTAATATAATGTAATAGTCTAAATTCCAAGTTCCCTAGTTATTTCAAATATGAATTTTTATAGTTGGATTTGTAGAAATCAGGTGAATGTTTTATAGCAAAAAATAGTTCTCAGAGATGAGAAGTTAAGTTTTTCAGGCCTGTGGCCTCAGCCCTAAATCAGCTATGTGAAAAAAATATTAGCCTTCAATGCCATTTGCAGGTTCCTTCCCCAACTCAAACTAGATTATTTACTTTAAAAAATTATACAAAACTGGGGATGCCAGGATAGCTCAGTAGGTTGAGCACTCGCCTTACAACCTTGAGGTCCGGGGATCGAATTCCGGCCCCGGCCTGTGCAAACCTATATGCTGAACTGCAGTGCAAGTGGTGACCACCAGGATGGCAGCTATGGTTCTTGCCTTCCATGGGGAGGCCCACAGTTCAATTCCCACCCCACACAGCCCTTCATCTACCTGTATGAAATGAAACCATGTCATAACTAATGATGTACAACTATGGAGACTACTCTGGGCCCTCTCCACTTCTCTCTTTCTCTCTCACTTTCTCTCAAACAATAAAACAAGTCTTTAAAAAAGAAAAAAAACAAAACAAAACTATACAAAACTTTTTCTTTTTTTTTTTGACAGACAGAGAGAGAAAGAGACAGGGAGAGAACTGAACTGTGGGAACTCCCCAGTTCAGCATGTGGGTCCGCTTGGGTCGGAGCCGGGATTCGATCTTCGGTCCTCAGGGCTTCAAAGCGAGCGCTTAACCCGCTGAGCCATCCCAGCTTTCCCACAAAACTTTTTATAAAGAAACTATAGGTAAAATAGAGCAAAGCAAAAACCATGCTGAGGTCATGTAAGCATGTTCCTCAAAAGCAATGAAATAAATGGGAACTAGAATGTTGAGAATTCTGGGGTGAGTTTCCTATGTGGGAAGTTCCTAGTTTGGCTTCCACCCTGGGGAATGTTTCTCATGTAGGCCCCCCGGCTCAGTTCCTGCCCTGTGCAGACCTGTGCCCACCTGTGGAATGAAGCTACATAGAAAACTGATGATATGCAACTATGGAGACTGCTTTGGGCCCTGCCCCTTCTCTCTGTCTCTGTCTCTCAAAAAACAAGAAAAATAAATCTTTAGAATGGTTAGAATTATTTAATAAAAGAGAGAGAGAGATGCAAAGTATAAATTTTTAAGCCAAATGATTTCCCCCTGAATAGCCAAACCAGCAGGACTTAAGAATTTTAGAGGGTGGAAGCTAGAGGAATAGTAAACTTGATAATGTTGGAATTTGCTTTTAAAAATCTGTATTTCTTCTCCCTGCATTAAAAGTTGGGGTTTCTGGGGAAGCTGGGATGGCTCAGTGGGTTAAGCGCTCACTTTGCAGCCCCGGGGACTGAGGATCGAATCCAGGCCCCAGCCCATGAGGACCCATGTGCTGGCCTGGGGGGTTCCCCCAGTTCAGTTCTCTCTCTGTCTCTGTCTCTCTCTCTCTGTCAAAAAAAAAAAAAAAGAATGCCTACAAAAACGGTCAAAATTGATTAAAAAAAAAAATGTTGGGGTTTCTGAGAAACATACTAGCAGAAATTGTTTGAATAGTAAATCCAATTACCTAGGAGTTGTTCTTTTAACAGTAAGTTCTGTTCTGTGCTACACAGGTCAAGAGCACATTTCAAATTTCTCATGGCCCCCTTTTTGAGTCATACTTCATTTATGCCTCCCTGCTTGTTTTTAGCTTTTTACGTAACACTCCCAGGGATAGAGATTCCGGTCTTCACACAATGGCCCACCATTCAATCAAATTCTGCTTTGTTCCTAAACATTCATTCCCTCTGGTTCCTACTGGGTCTGTTATATTCAGAAATAAACTTTCCAGGAATCTGATCATGTCACAGGCCTTTTCCTGTATGACAAGTTTGATGCTAATCATGAATAGTGGGCTTCACACAGAAGATTAGTATTATTCAGAAAATTATGATTCCACATCCAGAAATAGGGTAAAAATGGCCTAAAATAGGCAGGCTGCATCTTAGATGAGTCGTCCACCAGGCAATTACCAAGGTCTCTTGCAAATGTTTTTCTCGACTATGTTAATTAGACACTTTAAATACACAATATTCTGTCAGACTCAAGGTCTGAGACTCAGTTTGAAGGGCAGTCCTGGTGCCCTTAGGGTAAATGGAAGGGATTTCCAAAGAAGCAAAGATAGACACTCCCTACTTGCCCCCAAATAGGTATTTCTAGTATACATTCCCAAGTTCTGAAAGTCTCCCTACCCAGACCATTTCAAGGCCAGCTTTAGAAGGGCCATAAGAAAAGAAAATGATATTCAATTTTCCTTTTTTGGAACAGTGAGGCACATTGACAAATATGAATTAGAAGGGTACTAGATGGTTTATAACTTTTTGCTATAATTCTTTTTTCTGGAACTTAGTTTCAATGACCACATGAGTCAGTTCCTATTGGCCCAAATTATATTTTATAAATGCAAGTAGAGGATTATCTTTCCAAACAAAAGTGTCCAGATTGAAGTCCTTTCTTGGCCATTCCTGAGAGAATGACACAGGCTGATACTAAAAGACTATCTTTGTGTAGAACAAACGGACCGAAGAAAATCTGCTTTCCTCTCCCCCTGACCCTTTCTTCTTTACATAACTAGTGCCAAATGAGATGTTTTTCACTTTAAAAAAATCGATTAAGCAGTCTGAGCAAAAGTCCTTTCTTCTGGTCTTTACAGTGTTCTCAATTGTAGGACTGAATCAAGACATATTCATGTTGGAAGGATAGTGAAGCTGGGGCCTAATTGCCAGGTAGTGGTGACATTTGGAAGTTTAACTTATGAAAGTGAGCGCTGGGCCTGCAATACCAGTGTAGAAACTTTTTTTTCCCTTTGAGGCATCAGAATTTAAACTGCTGTGGTGAGCATGAGTGAGACTAAACCTCCCTTTCACTCTATATACACAGCCTCCAACCTGAGGATTGAGAAATGCAGCAGGGCAAGGAGTAGGTTTAAATAATAAGGAAAAAATAACCCAGGTAGAATTATTATGAATGAGCTGTCCTTTTCTTTAGCTCTAGGAACCAAGAAACCCTGATTCTTTGGCATAGTGAAAAAGATATTACAGATACTGTTTAACAAGATATTACAGATACCTGTTTAATTTTTGTTTCTATACTTTAAAATTTCCTACAATATTTCATACCTTGTTTTCAAGTATCTTTCTTAGATTTCCTGCCACATCATATATTCCCTGAGGATCAGGGTAGTTTTCTGCCTTTCTACCTTGCACATAATAAACACTGAATACAGCATAGCAATGAATGAGTGAAACTATTAGAAAACAGGTCTCACAGTAAAAGGCTGAAGAAACTGTTTTGTTTTGTTTTTTTTGGTAGTAGAAAGGAAGCTGTAAGTTTTCATAAATAACAATAGAACATCTTTATGCTAATGTGAGGAAAAGGTCTATTACATTGGCTATGGAGGGTGTCTAATTAGGTATTTACTAAATATCATTTTTCAGGGAATATAGCACATCAAATACAAATAAGTACTGTCACAACTTAATTTTATTGTCTATTAGGGTCTCTTCTTTCATTCTAAAAAAATTAATTCCCAAAAGTACAAGGTACTTTTCTTCCCCAGGCTTGCTACTTAGCTGTTGCCATCTCTATCCATGAAAGAATCAGCATGAGGAAATTAAGTAGAAGCAGAAATTCCAGTTGGGTTTATCCATTAAGGACATGGAGTCCTGAGGGAACCAGGCATTCCCATTTCTGAAAAGCCTCCTCAAGAGAAGTGAAAATCCTCAGCCCAGGATGGCTTCTCCTTTCACCTGCTTCTTGAAATCCACCTGCCTGAACTACATGCCTCTGGCAGTGCCCTTCTACTTTGCATTCTTAGTGTTCAGTGTCCTGAAATTTGCATTACAGTCTTACTCTGGCAAGCAGGTATCTCACAGTACTTCCAGTATACACCATCTTCGTGCTCTGCCACATAGCACCAAGGGCTCACATCTCCATCTGGGTTTCTGTTGGGGAAAAGAACACACTAGTAACATTTCTGTCATTTTAAGTCAACTGGCTCATTGTTTTTCAGTCTTACCATAAAAGAATCCTTCAGCTTCTGTTATTTCTAATAATTGGTATGTATCTCCATGCCTCATCTTATGAAGAAGAAAAAATTGGTAATAGCTATCCACACTGACATATACTTCAGAGTTTGTGGGTAGGGAATAGGGAGGCAATGAGTAAAGTGATATATGTTTATACAAACTCACTACTGTGTAACCAGGATAACTGATTACTGAACAAATCATGACAAACAGCACTGGCACTTTAAGTGTGAACATGGCAATTCCCATGGCTGAGAGAGCACAGGTGCCCTCCATACTGTGGAAAGAATGTGAATGACTAAATGGTCAGGATGGAATTTGGCATTTAGAATCAAAGGCCCTAAAGATATGCAAACCCCTTTTACTTAGCAACTTCTCTAGTACTAAGAAACTACTTACAAAGATTTTCATCAGAGAATTTTTATAATACAAAAAATGTTAGAAAAAACAATTAAGGACTGGTTAAATGAATGTTGTATTCATATAAGGAAATGCTAGGCAGCTAGTAAAAATGTGGTGTAGAGACACATTTATAAATATGGAAAGATATTTACAGTGCCTTGTTAGGGTTTTTAAAAGGTAGTTCTAAAACATGATGGATGAGACAATGACATTTTTTAAAAAGATTTATTTTATTGTTTTTGACAGAGACAGGGACAGAGACAGAGAAAAAGGGGAGGGCCTAGAGCAGTCTCCATAGTTGTACATCATCAGTTTTCAACATGGTTTTGTTCTACACAGGTGGGTGGGGGGCCATGCAGGGTGGGAACTGGGCCAGAGGCCTTCTGCATGGGAGGCATGCTTCCTCAATCCAGGAGCCAAACCAGGCGGCAAGAACCGAACTGGGGGCCTCCCGCATGGGAAGCACACCCCAGTTCAGTTTACAGGTCCACATGGGCCAGGGCCGGCATTCCATCTTCAGTCCCCAGGGCTGCAAAGCAAGCGCTTAACCAGCTGAGCCATCAATCTCAGCTTCCCCCACAATCCCATTTTTAAAAAGATGTATTTAGAGAAGGATATACAATAAGCTCTTGAAGGTATTTATCTCTGGATGATGGGACTATTGGTCATTTTACTTATTCTTTCTTTTCTGAGTCTCTTTATTTTCTTATTTCTTCTACAATGAATACTGTTAAATTTTAAACAATAAAATTCACATAACATAGACTCCACTTACAAGCTTTCACCAGGATCAGGCTGGTCAATTTATGTTTGATAGAAATGGGTCCCATTTCTATGTCAAAACACTAACTTCTCAGAGAATTCTAAAGAAAATGATGCCAAAGACTTTCAGTCAAAACATACTTGTACAATACTGTAATCCTGGAACTAACTTCTGATATAGCAGTAATATTTTTAGAAGGTTTATTTCACATTTCTAAATGAGTGGCTTGGAATAAATGCCCTTTAAGGTCTTTTCAACTAAGAGATGCTCTGACAGTAATGGACAACACCACTGAAACAGACCAAAAAAATGGCAGGGGTTACTAGACAGAGAAAAGCCTTGCCCCTCTTCAATATTTTCCAATCTCCCTTCATTTAGACTTGGAACACTGGAAACCTGACACCCCGGTTAGGCCGGAAATGGGCATATAGACCCAGCAGCGAGCCTTGGATCAAGCTCTATCAGGCCTGGGAGGAATAAGCCTATTGTGTGGCCCAAAAGATAAGCTGCCCTACAGCACAAAGGGTCCTTTTATTTTTCGTGCCCAAAGGCAGGTGCCAGCGCCAATTCTGCTCTTCCTGGTCTCTCTGCCTTCCCCTCTAATCCAGATACGTCAAGCCCAGAAATGTGCATTCCCATCACTCACCATCTCTCAGACAACTCAACTGTGATGAATCTGGAAACATAGTACAAGACAAACATGGTGTCGGGTGTCAGCTGAGAAATCAAAGTAGGAGAACTTGTATAAAGCCCTTCTTTAAACAGTATTTTACTGTCATTTCCTCCCTCTATTCAGTGTTCAGCTTTGATGTAGTATTTGGTAAAGACCATAGAAAACAAACTGTTTATTATCAATGTCAAAACCATTCTGAAAAGCTCAGAATAGCTTAAGAGAGAACAAACACATTCATCTTTGACTCCACTGCAGTGCTAAAAACAAAAGGCTCAGACTCTGATGTGATAACAATCAACAATTTCAACCTCCCTTTTTTGAAGTATAAACTGGTAGTTCAGGTCTGGTATGTTCCATCAAATCAAAGCAGGAGAGGGCTACAGCTGGTTAGGTCTAAGGATGAGGGTGGTTGTCCCTGGCTCTCATTGTTCTTTCTCTCTTTAAAAAAATTATTTTGGGGAAGCCCGGATGGCTCAGTGGGTTGAGCGCTCACTTTGCAGTGCCAGGGACCGGGGATCGAGTCCCGGCCCCGATCCGTGTGGAACCATGTGCTGAGCTGGGGAGCTCCCCTAGTTCAGTTCTCTCTCTGTTTCTGTATCTCTCTCTCTCTCTCTCTCTCTGTCAAAAATAAATAAATAAAAATATTAAAAATATATATATTAAAAAAAAAATTATTTTATTGTGTTTGACAGAGAAAGACAGAAAGGGAGGGCCCAGAACAGTCTCCATAGTTGTACATCATCAATTTTTGACACGGTTTCATTCCACACCAGTGGGGGGATGGAAGGGCCACACAGGATGGGAATGGAGCCTGGGGCCTCCGGCTTGGGAGGCACTACCCCGAAAGCTAGAAGCTGAACTGGGGGCCTCCCGCATGGGAAGCACACCCAGTTCAGCATATGGGTCCACCTGGGCTGGGGCTGGGACTTGATCCTTGGACTCCAGGGCTGCAAAGCGAGCACTTAATCCAGAGCCATCCCAGCTTCCCCACTCATTGTTCTCTTAGTGGATATTTATTATGCATTTCTGGGAGCCTAGAGGAAGAATTGGGTGCTAATCTATGAGACAATATTGATTTTCATATAAATGTAACCTAATTGAACATTTCAAATTTACCTTTAAGTCAGACCTAAAAACAGGAGCTCTTCTGAGAAGACTTGCTGGATAGAAAGCAACAGAATAGAATAAGCCAGTAGTCCACTACCGAAAGACACTTTAGAACAAGAATATAAATAACTATGTAAAAACAAAAATCAAACCCTGGGTTCTCTTCCTAAACACTCTTCCCAACTCAACTATTCCTAGGAATAGAAAAACTAGGGGAAGGTGAAGCCAGGATGGCTCAGTAGGTTAAGCACTCACTTTGTAGACCTGGGGACCGAGGATTGAATCCCAGCCCTGGCCCGTGTGGACCCATACGCTGAACTTGGATGTGCTTCCCATGTGGGAGGTCCCCAGATCAGTTCTCAACGGGGCAAGCTTCCCATGTGGGAGGCCCCTGGTTTGGCCCCTAGCTCAAGGGGGTGTGCCTCCCATGCAGGAGGCCCCTGCCTACCTGCGTGGAATGAAACCATGTCAAAAACTGATAATATACAGCCATGGAGACTGCTCTGAGCCCTCCCCATTCTCTCTGTCTCTGTCTTTGTCTCTGTCAAAACCAATAAAATAAATCTTAAAAAAAAAAAAGGAAAAACTACAGAAAGGAAATAAACCAGAAATAAGTTTAAATTTTTTTTTTTAATTGTTAAATTTAATGGGGTGACATTGGTTGGTAACAATTAGATAGTCTCCGGTTTAAAGAACATGTATAGCTTTGAAAATAAAATGTGAAAGAATTACATAATGAGCACGTGTAACTTTAGCAATAAAGTATAAAAGATAGCAAAATAAGAAGTATGTATACAAATTGTCCCACTTCCCAAATTCCTTGGTGGGATGGATTTGGCGGGTAAGGGTAAAATGGGAGACTTTATTTAAACAATATATGTATGTAGTTTTTGAGAAATTTTTTTTTGAAAAGCTTTTAATACTTTTATAGTAGCAAACTAAAAAGTAATGCAACCCAACTATGAGGGAATGGTCAGTTGATACAAATCAGAGCAGAAGTGAAATAAAGAGTTGAAGGCACAGCAATAAAGATAACATGGACTATAGGCCTGGTGACTTCAAGACAACCACAGGGTCCTAGTGTTAGCAAAGGTATGCAGGGAGGGCAGAAAGTAAACAGTGTGGCCAGTATAAACTGTTGGCTCAGCTGGATCACAAGTGCCATGGTTGAGATTCCAACATACTGGTGGAAATGGAGATACCATGTGTAACTCAAAGTGAACCTCAGTGATCATTTTTCCCTGTCCCAATGTCTCAAGAGAATCTTTGCACCTGATCTAATAATAATCAAATTCAATACAGTGCTGAACCATGAGTCACATTACCAGGATCTTGGGTATAAATAGCTAAAACAAAGCTGTTACGAAAAGTGCTTAGAATTTTTGCTCTGGTCTTTACAGACCAATGATTCTTAACTTGTTTTAGATCACTGGTAACTGACTCTGATCAAAGCCATGGATCATCTGACCAGAAAAATCACAAGGACACATCTGAAACATCATAGATATCAGGTTAAGAGCCCCGGCTAGAATCAGACCGAAGGTGAAGAACAAAAAAACACCTTAGTCTACTGAAAGAAAGGAAATAGCACAAATCTGATGGCTACAGCTGCTCCCAGAGCAAGTTTATCCTGGGCTGGCAGAAAATTGAGATAATGCAGGGCAGGTTCTTTTTGCTCAAAAGCAGAGAGAGGTTTGGGCCACAGATGGCGCTCTGCCTGACCAACTACATTCACAGCAGCTTACGAGGCTTTGCTGTCTGTGTACTGTCCACTGGTGAAAGGGCCAACTAAGAAAACCCTCCCCAAAAGACATAAATAATCAGATAGGAAAGCAGAGCTCTGAAAACCAGTATCAAAGCAACTCAAGTTGAAAAGAGTAGTAGATTTTTTATGTGTGTGTGTGTGTGTGTGTGTGTGTGTGTGTGTGTGCGTGTGCACACATAAGACATGAGATTTTCTAACTAATGGGTGTCCCAAAATTCACGCAAGATTTGAATTTTGCATCATTTGTGCGGTAAAGTGTTGCCAATGACAGAAAAAGACAGCCTGACAGCTGACAATTCAGGGTTATTAAAAATGGGGCTCTACATAAAAGAACAATGCATTTTCATTGTTGAGCAATATTTTAAAAATAATGAAGGTTTGGCAGCTACAGTTCGCAACTTTTGTACAAAATATGGCCGGAATAGGATTTAACTTCATCAACTGTGAAGAGATTAATTAAAAAATTTAGGGCGACTGGATCAATTAGTGATCTTAAACACTCTGGCCATCCTTCAACAAGTCGTTCAACACAAAACATTGAAGCAGTTCGTGAGAGTGTTGCTGAGAGTCCAGGGACATCAATTCGGCACCGTGGTCAAGAATTGGACATTTAGAGAAGCTCTCTACAGCGTATTCTCACGAAAGATTTGCATCTTCATGCTTACAAAATTCAATTGACTCAAGAACTGAAGCCTACTGACCGCGCACAGCGAATAGAGTTCGTTGAATGAATTATGGAACAACAAGTGGATGCTGATTTTTCGAACAAAATCATCTTCAGCAATGAGGCTCATTTTCATCTTGACGGCTTGGTTAATCGACAAAATTTCAATAAGAGTGCGTATGTGCCAGCAAAGCTGTGGAGGCCATTTACCTGATATGCTATTCCATACATAACCCTATACTGTATACTTCATGAATCAATAAAAAATTTACAATTTTTAATTATAAACCTGTATTTTCTATCAAAATTACTTCTTGCGTGAATTTTGGGACACCCGATAGTAACAGGAAAGGCCTTCTGAGTAGGCCAAAAGGAGACAAAGATGCTTTCCCTGGTTGTGAGCAAGGTTGGAAAGCATTAGAAGACAAGAGATTTTTTTTTTTTAAGTACTATGCGGCCCTATCTTACCTGCAATAGTTATGTTCACCCAGGCCCCCCTCCCCGTTGGGATATTTCAGAGTGTTGTATGGATGCTGGAAAGTCTCATTCCAAAATAGACATGGCTTCCCGCCTTGTAGTGCTGTCCAGTTCTGCGTTCCCCTATAATCTGCACCATTGGCTGTGAAACATTCTAGGAGAAAGAAAAGACAGAGCAAATTAATTTTCTGGCAACATCTATAGTCTCCTCCCTTTCTTGTTGATGTTTAATTTGTTTTGTTTGGACCAAGCTGGAAATGGATAGTGTCTTGCTAGATCCTGGACACAGTAAAATTAACATTGCTAGGGCTGAGTAAATTTGAAACGAGGTACCCTCTAAATGTTAGTCTAATCTTGGCACTAGCTTATCTATAGACACTAGAACAAGCTTGTCCAACCCATGGCCTGTGGGCTGCTTTGAATGTAGCTCAATACAAATTCCTAAACTTTCTTAAAACATTATGAGATTTTTTTTTTTAACTCATCAGCTATTGTTAATGTTAATATATTTTATGTGTGGCCCAAGACAATTCTTCTTCCAATGTGGCCCAGAGAAGTCAAAAGGCTGGATATCCCTGCTAAAGCATACAGATTCCAACTAGGATATAAATAGGGAGTTGAAATGTATTGAAGCCCATGAAATGAACCAGGAAACCCCCAAATCTGGGAACAGTTGGTAACAGCCATCCATAAGGAATTCTGGGTACTTGGAGGGAGTCGCTGCTCTTGCCAGTGTCTCTGTGTGGTAACTAGAACCAGGTCACCAGCTGTAACTGAGCTCTCCCCTACAGTCTGAAAGGCTGCACTGACACTTGGATTTAATAAGACCATTGGATACAGCAATGCTTTGGAATCCCAATCACACAAGTCTGGGAATGACTCACATTCCCTGGTAATGAAGAACAGTCCTCTCCATACTGTTTGAGATAGAGGTGCAACAAAACAGACAATCAACAACAGGGAGGAAGGGCTGAGTTGGCATTTTCTCTCACTTCTTTCTGAAATTCTTTCCCACAAGACACACTGAACATGGTCTTATGTCCATTTTGTACAATGACAAAATTCTTGCAGGTGCAACAACGTGCTTCTAAAATCTGCTTCTGAGACTTTGGGGGGATGGGAACTGAGGTTGATAGTCTTTCCCCCCACATATTGAATGCATTAAATTCACAGAGGTTCATGTAAAAGGCACAGTACAAAGAGCAATTTTTAAAAATTAGCTTAGTTGAAACTGACAGATAGAAGCACTTCAAACACTTCTTTAAGATGTATCAGTAGGAACCTGACAATCTGGAAGTTATACTAACATCTTTAGCTTTATTTTTTTCCTTCTCCTGGCATGCACTGACCTATAACTTCCAGTGTAAAGGACTCCTGTTGCAGTGCATGTGCCTATTCCAGCCTAAATATGTGCACAACATGATCATCTATATTCTGGAAGATAATTCTTTTAATATTTAAAAAACCTATCCACAGACCAAATAATCTGGAATTCCAGGCTACACAAAACACCCTAGTAATTTATTGTGTTTAGAGTGACATTTATATGTTATGATGTGTGACTCATCATGTACCATGACAACGAAACCGTCATCAAGAGTCTGCGCAAATAAAAATGTTCAAAGGTAATTGAAGCAGGCAGCTCAGTGTAGCATAAAATACACTGAACCAAGAAACTAAGTCCTGGCTTGCTGTCCTGGACCTGCTGCTGACCAGCTGTGTGACCTTGGATGAATCACCATCATCCACATCACCTACTAATACTTACAGAGTGTTTTGCCGTGTGCTGAACTCTGTTCTAAGTGCCTTACAAATACCAACTCACCACCAACCCAGTGGGGAGGTCCCTTTATACTGCCAATTTATAGGTGAGGCAACTGGAGCACTCAGCCATACCCAATACTGCCCCTGATAGAACCCCCTCAACATCATCCTTGACATTGCTTTTCCCATCCTATCTCTCACTCCACTCTCCACTCATCAGCAAGTCCTGTTGACTTTCTTAAAACATATGCCCTGAAACCTCCCTCTCTTCTCCATCTTGGATGCCACCATTTTAGTCCCCTTCATCATCAGAGGACAGTACAGCCTTGTTCAGGTCTCACAGCTTCTACTTCTGTGCTTCTGCAATCCATTCTCCACACAGTGCTCAAAGTTCATAGGAAGATGTGAGCACTGGGAACAAAACCCAAACCCTTCACCCTTGTCTGCAAAGTTTCTGTGATATGGCCCCAGGACTCCCCTCCAGCCACACCCCAAGCTCTTCTCCTAGTCACTAGTCATCCTCCAGCCACACTGGTAAGCTTTTAATTCTGTAAACACACCACACTTATTTCCTGCCCAAAAATGTTCTTTCCCTAATACTTGCCATGGCATGTTACCTCCTGAGAAAACCTTTCCCTTCCATCTCTACTCCTATTTTTCTGCCCTTCATTTGTCTGCTTTATATATATGGAGGGAGAGAGAGACTGTGTGTATGGGTGTGTATACCACACCAGAGTCCTTTTCCAACACCAGGGTTAGAGCGGGACCTGAAAATCTGTATTTCTAAAAAGCTGCACAGCTGATTTTATTAGGTAATCAGATCTGGGAACCACTAAACTAGATTATTCTAAGAACGCTAAGTCAATCTTTGCCAATTACTAGAATTTTAATTGCTATGGGTTATTACATCTCTTTACCTATGAAAAGTGGTTAAGGAGACATCCAGGAGCCAGAAATGCAGGCAGGCCTTAACAATAGATAGTTAACCTGTAGGGTGGTGGGGTCAATGTTCCCAGAGGCTCAGATGACTCAATTTGTAACACAATAGAATGTGGCAGCCTATTACATAAATTACAGTGCTCATGAATGAAAATGAGAACTTGTTTGTCTGTTTCTCCCAGACCCAATATTATTAAGGTATTCTAGGGAAATTGAGGCAATATACCAGATTTTATGATTACTTTTTTTTTTTAAGATCTTTTTTATTGTTTTTGAAAGAGAGAGACAGAGAGATGGGGGAGGACCCAAAGCAGTCTCCACAGTTGCATGTCATCAGTTTTCAACATAGTTTCATTCCATACAGGTGGGCGGGGGCCATGCAGGGCAGGAACCAGGCCAAGGGCCTACTGCATGGGAGGCACACCTCTGTGAGCTGGGGGCTGATCCGGAGGCCTCCCACATGGGAAGCTTGCCCCAGTGAGAACCAAACTGGGGGCACACCCCAGATCAGCATATGGGTCTACATGGCCAGGGCCAGGATTCAATCCTCGGACCCTGGGGGCTGCAAAGTGAGTGCTCAACCCACTAAGCCATCCTGGCTTCCCCCATGAGTACTTTTTGAATAGACTTGCCTAGAGAGTGCATCTCAATTGTGGGAAAATGCAACAAAAACAAACTTAAGTTACATGTGCATCTTGATTTCATCAGAATACTAGGGTGTGGTACTAGGTAATGAGGACCCCGCCTCCCTTAGTTTCTACTTGCTATGAAACTGATGTAAGCATTGGCTAGATAGGCAAGGAGTGGCTAAACCAATAAAAAATGAAATATCACATGGCCAGCTATATATTTATGCATTTAGTGAAAGAGAATAAGCAAGGTCAATAGATCTAATGTCTAAAATATTATTCATCGCTTCTCGGCCTTTTGGCTAAGATCAAGTGTAAAATATTATTCACTAATTCATCCAACAAATATTTATTCAATACTTGCTATGTGCCTTGCACTGTTCACAGCACTGTGTCTACAGTGGTGAACAATGCATTCATGGAGCTTGTATGTGTGCTAATGCAAGACTAGGATGGCCTTGAATGTGGCCCAACACAAATTCATAAGCTTTATTAAAACATGAGAGGTTTTTTGCAACTTTTAATTTTTATTTTTTCCTCATCAACTATCATAAATGTTAGTGTATTTTATGTATGGCCCAAGACAATTCTTCCAATGTGGCCCAGGGAAGCCAAAAGTTTGAACGATACCCTTGTGCTAATGGGAGACATGCTCATAATAAACCAATCAAAATTAGCACCAGAGAGTGAGAAGTATTATAAGAAAAAATGGAGTAAGAGGATGGAGTTTGAAAGGTGGGGGTTCTGTTTTGGATCGGATAAATCAGGAAAGGCTTGGAGAGGAGGAGATGTTTGAGCAGAGATGTGGACAAAGGGAGGAAGAAAACAATGTAAATAATGTGGGAAGAGCATTAATGGTAGCGGGCACAGCAAATGCAAAAGCAGCAATGTACTTGGAAGCCTTGGGGAACTATAAGGCAGCTCTTCTAATCTGACTAGAGTAGGGTGAGTGCCTGGGGAAAGGTGGGTGGGAAATGAAGAAGAGGAGATAGGCAAGGCCAGGACATGTGAAATCTTAAGGGTTACTGGTATATAAATTACATTTTGTTTTTTGTCCTAAATGTGAGAGGAAGCCACTGGAAGGTTCTGAGTAGATAAATGACATGATCTGACTTATTGTTTTAATAGAACAGTTAGCTGCTGGGTAGAAGAACTATAGAGAAGCAATCAGTTAGGTGGCTACTGTAGACGATGGGCTAGAAAGAAGGATGGCCTGAATTAGGCTGGTAGCTGAAGTGTGGTGAGAAGTGGCCGGATTCTGGATGTATTTTGAAGCTGGAGGTTTGAATACAGGGCCTGAGTGAGAGAAGAGTCAGGTATAACACCAGGAATTTGGTCCTGAGCAACTGGGTGAGTGGTGAAGCCATTTTCTACAATTGGGAGGATGAAGGGTATGCTGAATGGAACCCAGAGTATCTTGACATGGAATCAAGGGTTTGGTTTTAGATCAGTTAAGTCTGAGACACCTCTGAGAAAACTAAAGGTTTAAGTAAGCAGACTGCCAGATAAGCCTGAACTTGAGGAAAGAGGCCAAGGCTAGAGCTAGAAACATGGTGGTAACAGCACTTATGTGTGGAGAGCACAGGATTACTGCGTGTGGAGAGAGAAGACATCTGGGGCTAAGCCCTGGAGCCTTGCAACATTTCAGACTTGGAAATAGGAGGGCCTGGCAATGATGACTAAAAAAGTGCCACCTGGGAGGTAGAGAAAAACTAAGAAAGTATGTGGATCATGGAAGTTAAGGGAGAAGGTGTTTCAAGAAGGAAGGAGTAATAAACTGTGAAAACTGAGAAACCTTTATTTCCTCCCTGTCTTCTCTGGCTAGATCCCAATTACTTCACAGAATTCATCTGTTTGACCCTGCCTCTCCATCAAAAAAATGCCAAATCTTTTGTTTTAGGGATTGGATGAAAATAGCCCTAAAGTTAAATATAAGCCTGACAGAAACTGTAACACAGCAAAAAACTTCCTTTGTAAAAACTTCCAAGGCTGATACCAAGCATTTAAAAGAATTAATTCTACTTTTCCAAGTTGGTAATTCTTTATCTTTTCCCCATCACCAGTGACCTCCAAAGTATGGCAGATAGCATTTACTTTAAAATTGGAGATGCTAATTGCATTAAAATTTTTAGGGTAATCAAATCCTTGGTTGAGAATCTTGAGTACGGTAATGGTTTTGTTCAGGCCAATTGTTTTCTGTAGGACCTGCTACTATATGAAGGTCTGGAGGTCATTTCCCTGGTAGTACTATCTGAGGGCAAAGACTAAGTGTGGGTGAATGCTCAATATTCCATCATGACTAATAAAAGCTAGCTGGAGTTCTTTCTCATAAAACTACTACTGTTCATCATGCTTCGAATTGAAAAGACTGATTGACTTGATGGTATATATATTCTACTGTATTTATACCTCAAATACAATAGGATCTCACATACTCACATACTGTATGTAAAATTATTTGAAAATTTCAATTAATTTAGAGGCACGGCCTGCAGAAGACATAGAAATATTTTCTACTTTTCCACGTTACAATTCCCAAAGCCAGTCTACCTAATGATTTAATGGGCAATTGTTTAACAGTTTATAAATTACACATATTGAAATAGAGGGTTACAGTTTGTACCTTGGGAAGGGACAATGATTATAGAGCAGTGAAAGAGGCTTGGACTCATACTAGTATGGCCATCTGACTGCAGAAGTTGCATCATTTCCTATCAGGATGGGAAAAGCACTCATGGTCAGGGAAGAACGCTAATGAGCAAGAGCTCTGCTCTGCTCTGCCTCTGACTTGGCTGCTTTCTACTGCCTTTGTGTATAGCACATCCTTTTTGCATCTCAAGTTTATCTTTGAAATGAATTAGGTTGACTAGATCAGGAGTCCTAATTATTTACATATGCGCACAGACCTCTTGGAGAATTGGCTGAAAGAAAGGGACCCACTCCACAAACAAATATCATACACACAACATTTTACAATTTCAGAAATGTTCATGGAGCCCTGGAAGCCCTTCTATGCAGCCCCAAGATCCATTAATTGTAAGTTAGAGACCCCCTAAACAAGTGATATCTACAAAATACATACACCGTGCACATGGCTTTTTAATAGGACTGAGTATTTAATTTCAAGGGTTATGACGTAGATTAAATCAAATACTTTTCAGTACAGCAAAGTTCTAGCAACAATGTGGTACAGTATGGAAATCACATGTTAGGGGCTAGAGTAAAATCTCAGTTTGCAGTTTACATTACAGGCACTCAGCTAACCTCTATGAGCCTCAGTTTTTTCACTTATAAAATGGGGGATTAGATTAACCACAGCTCAGGATAATTGGAAGAACTGGAGAATGTGCAATTAAAATGCCTAGCACACAGCAAGTACCCATTAAATTATTACTATGTAATTATAAAGTTTAAAAAATAACCATTATAAATTTGAAAATATTATAAGCATCATGATCATGTAGTTCATTCTAGTCCATAAAAATAAATAGATATGAGATAATATAAAATGAGTAGATAGGCATCTCATCCAGCTACAATTCCGCTTAAAGTTATCAGGCTACCATCAAGATAGAAAAAATATATATGGTTTAACTTATGCTCTGTTTAATCTTGGCATTCAATGAACAAGAGGTTAAGGAAAAAAAAGGTGAGAATGCCAAGATGGCTCAGTGGGTTGAGCGCTTGCTTTGCAGCCCCAGGGTCTGAGGATTGAATTCTGACCCCAGCCCCAGCCTGTGTGGACCTATATGCTGAACGGGGATGTGCTTCCCATGCAGGAGACCCCCCAGTTTGGTTCTCATCCCTCCAGTTTGGCCCCTGGCTCGAGAAGGCATGCCTCCCATGTGGGAGGCCCCCAGCCCAATTCCAGCCCTGCATAGCCCCCGCCCACCTGTGTGGAATGACACTATATAAAAAAACTGATGACATACAACTATGGAGACTGCAATGGGCCCTCCCTTTCTCTCTGACTCTCTCTGTCTCTCTCAAAAACAATAAAATAAATCTTAAAAAATGAAAGAAAGAAAATAGTGTCCTTAAAAACAGTCACAGAAAAGAAGCCCATGCCTCTCAAATATATTTTAACTGAAGAATTTATACTTTGAAAGGGAACTTGAAGTCTATGTGAACCTCCAGTTTATTCATCTCTATTAACAGACAAAATATTTAATTACTTAAAAAACTATTCCACGATGCATGGGTGATGTGATGTGGACTTGTACATCGGGAAAGTATCTAATTGTTACCAACCAATGTCACCCCATTAAATTTAACAAAAACAAACAACAAAAAAAAAACTATTCCAAGAAAAACTGAACCAACAGTAAGCATAAAACCAAAGGTTTAAAATCAGAAGACCCATGAAAACACTTCAGAGAATGGCTCTTATTATTTGTTAGATAAAAATTTGAAAAACATGGGGAAGCCGGGATGGCTCAGTAGGTTAAGCGCTTACTTTGCAGCCCCGGGGAATGAGGATCGAATCCCGGCCCCGGCCCGTGAGAACCCATATGCTGAACTGGGGAGTGCTCCTAGTTCAGTTCTCACCGGGGTGAGACCCCAGCCCAGTTGCTGCCCTGTGTAGCCCCACACCTACCTGTGGAATAAAACTATGTGGAAAAACCGATGATGTGCAACTATGGAGACTATTTTGGGGCCTCCCCCTTCTCTCTATCTCTGTATCTCTCTGTCAAAAACAATAAAAATAAATCTTAAAAAAAATAAATATTGAAAAATACATAATTATCGAGACAGAGAAGGCCCAAAATGCAGTGCTGCTTAGGTACCACTCTTCCCATCTGGCTCTCAACTTCAATATGCTCCACTCACTCCTACCTAGGCAGGACCCATTAGAAAGCATGCCATGGTCGTCACTGTGAAGTACATATAATTTTGCTAGGAATAGTTACCATAAATACACAGTAATGCTTGAGAAATTTATATTTACTATTTAGGATATTAAAACACAAACAAACATCAAACTGAAAACCAAAGGATAGTTTTTGAGAAAAAATCTAGCTCTATAACATATACAGAGAGAGGTTAAGCCTCAGTTAAAGAATGTGCTTGGCAGAACTCTAATTAATTTCATTAACTAACCATCGATATTTTGCTGCCAATACCACCAGAATATTTTCTATCACACTTTGGTGATGGTACCTCTCTTGATATACCATACTTTTCTGTGTATAAGACGATACTTTTGTCTAAAATTGTTAGACCCAAAATTGAGGGTCATCTTATACATGGGAGTAACCCATGTATTGATTTCTTAATGCTGGGTTAGAAAAGTAAGGGTCATCTTATACATGGGGGCATCTTATACACAGAAAAGTATGGTACTATTTGAGTACAAATAGATCTACTTTAATCTTGAAAAATTCACATAAGATATAGTTTTCACATTAAGAAATAGGAAGCGTTGAGGAAGCAGGGATAGCTCAGTGGGTTAAGCATTCACTTTGCAGCCCCAGGGACCAAGGATCGAATCCCAGCCCCGGTCTGAGTGGACCCATGTGCTGAACTGGGGAGTGCTCCCAGTTCGGTTCTCACCGGGGTGAAGACCCTGGCCCAGTTCCTGCCCTGTGCAGCCCCTCGCCCAGCTGTGGAATCAAACTATGTGAAAAAAGCAATGATGTGCAACTAAGGAGAGTGTTCTGGGCCCTCCCCATTCTCTCTCTCTCTCTCTCTCTCTCTGTCAAAAACAATAAAAAATAAATCTTTAAAAGAAATAGGAAGCGTAGATGTTTTAAAGCTCAAAGCCCAGTTCTCTGATGAACAATAAGTTAGTATGTTAGCTAAGTCAACTCTCAAAGAAATAACAAACTAGACAAAAGATGGAGCACTAGTTGAAAGCTCAGGGTCTAGAATAGTTAGCACTGTATTCCTATAGAAACCAAGGCCCCAAAACAAGTCCCACAGAGCCTGCTGTCACAGCTCTTTAAGACTTAATCACCTTGAATTGCAATTGCTCAAGAAGCAATTGGCCTTGCTTTCACTAGCTCATTTCTTGAGCATCTCACTCATCTTCTTATCAACTACAGACCACACAGAATGTTAGTTTAATGAAGGAAGCAGGTGTATGGGAAACTAGAGGGGGGAAAACCCCATTACAGATAAACCGGTATTCAGAGTGCCCTGGTTTTCTATACCAATTTATGCCTCCAGGCTGGCATTCATGACTTACCCAGCAGTGATCTATGAAAAGTTTCAGGGAAGTTTATGTAAATCAAGCATTTGAAAATAAAATACTTGCTCTTTAAACTAGGGGGATCTGCTACTTAAAAAAAACCTATGGTGAAGCCACTTGGAACAATCAAATCCCTTTGTAATAAATACACATTTTTATATTCTGAGTTTGTATTAAGCAGGATATACCTGGCTCAAATCTACTCACCCACCATCTCTTGGGCAACCACATTTCACAATATCTGAAGCTCTCAATCATTCTAAAAGGAGGTAAAATTAACTGGTATAATTCAGCTTCTAGACAAGTTTCATCAGTATAGCCTGTGCCCTATTTTGATTTTTAGATGGCAAGAAATTTCCCCAATAATGTAGTTGTGGAGGGCAGCCAGTGCTCAATGGAAGCTAGGCTCTGGGCTGCTCAGCTTCCCTTGGTTGATATGATAGGCAAATAATACAAGAGTTCTTAAGTGGGGAGCTGACTGCCAAGTAGACAGCATATCTCTAGAGCATATCTTTAAAGCAAAACCTGAAGCAGCAACTTCAGAGTCTTCTATGAACTGGCACAGTGATGAATCCTGGTCAGAGATATTGGGCATTAAATAGGTATTTGATAAGCCCTTGTTGGTTGGTCCCATGATAAAAATATGACTCGATTGACAAGTTTCAGAAGTTCTGGCCAGAGAGGTGGTTTGGGACAAAAGGAAAGAAAGACTCACTGTAGCACTGACTTACAAATAACAAGCAGTGCTCTAGCCACCCAGAGCAAGAAGGGAAGACAATGGCCAAGAGTTTGATTTGACAGTCTAACATTTAAAAGTTTCATGTAATGTTTCATGGATCTAGCATAGGGTTGCCAAATTTAACAAATGAAAATACAGGATGCCCAGTTAAATTTGAATCAGATAAATAATAAATCATTTTTTAAGATAAGTATCCCCAAATATTGCATGAGATAGACTTATACAAAGAAACGATTCATTGTTTATCTAAAGTTCAAATTTAACTGAATGTCCTGTATTTAATCTGGCAATCTTATTCTAGAGAGTGAAAACATACAGTGAATCACAGACCTCCTTACTCCATTAAAGTTTCTGAAAGACTGTTCGCAGAAATGTTTATTAAGGAGCTTAACATAGAAAATGAAGAATCTACTTTCCTAAGGGTGAAATAAAAGAAGTTGATTGAAGTCACCTACTGACTCCATGGCCACAGTAAAGAGAAGAAAAGAATAATACAATTAGGATGAGGTTTCTCAACCTCATCACTGCTGACATTTTGGGGGCTGGATAATTCTTTGTTGTGGGGCTGTCCTGTGCATTTTAGAATATTTAGCAGTATCCCTGGTCTCTACCCACTAGATGTCAGTAGCACATCCCACCTTACCAAGTTGTGACAATCAAAAATGTCTCCAGGGGAAGCTGGGATGGTTCAGTGGGTTAAGTGCTCACTTTGCAGCCCTGGAGCCCGAGAATCGAATCCCGGCTCCGGCCCAGGTGGACCCATATGCTGAACTGTGGTGTGCCCCCAGTTCAGTTCTTGCTGTGGCTTATGCAGGCGGGCTCCAGGCCCAGTTTCTGCCCTGCAGAAACCCTTCATCTGCCAGTAGCACTAGAGAAGAATCTTTGGTGAGAGAAGCCAAGGAAGCTCTGCATGGTAGTGCACACATCACAGCAAGCAGGGCGTCACATCCAGCCTTTGAAGATGTTCCTTTTAAGTTAACCTCCCTTCCAACTAAACTTTTTCCAAATCTCTTCCTGCCATTTGGAAGTTGAGTGATTCTCAGCCGAAAAGGACTGTATATACGAGGTGCAGATGGCAGCAGTTATGGCCCTCACCAGATGCTACAGTCTCTAATTTGATTGAAAGGATATAATTAGACAACAGAAACACTTTAATGAAAGAGCAAAACATGGAGGGAGGGAAGGATTGAAGGCCCTTAACTGATGCCAAAACACCCACTAGTAATAGAGGCTTTGAGTCTGGGGAAAGGGAAGGGGAAAGCCCCTTAAAGGACAGTTCCCATCCTGTTTATTTCCCCATAGAAATAGGAATAGGGATTTTATTATTGTAGATTTCCACTGTATTTTATGTGGGAACAATCTGATTAAAACCAGAAGGGTCTTCGGAAGAACATCAAAGAAAAACAAATATGGCTTCTGTGGTCATTATTAAAAATATTTTTACCAGCCCAATAATTTTCTTTGAAGATGAATTTTTATAGATTGAACAGCAGCAAGTAATTTACATACTGTGATGGCATTGGTTCACAAGTCCTACTAGTCTACAAGAGAACTACTCAGTCGCCATGTTTTCATCTAACTTTAGGATATCAAGGAACATGGACAACCATTTAACATATCTGTTTGGAAGGTATAACAAACTATATAAAGTGAATCCTATATGCTGATGCTGTAACCATTTAGAATCATCTTTAAAAGTTGACTATGTTGTTTTTACTATTTGCTAGCTTTCAGACATTGAGTGTGAGTATGGTGTTCTGGTTCTAACCAAGAATCTAACCAAACTGAAAGAAATCCAGCCCTCAAAATCTGAAGTTGCTAATGTGGTGTGACATGGGTTTGGAAGCGGCTACAGCCTCTTCAGCCCACTAGAAGCAAGTCCCCGCCCTTGTGGTAAATTGAACAATAAAAGTTTTAATGCTTTGGCTACTTGCCAGGGATTAAATCAGTGGCAAGAGAAACTAGAAGCTCGACCCAGCAAAGGGGGAGCTCTGAGAGGGTCCTGTTATAACTGGGAGAGAGGCAACCTTGCCTGTGAGATGACCTAAAATCTTTTCTCTGCCAGGTGCTTCCTAGCACCCGGTTTTATGCTTCTTCAAACTAGTGCCAGTTCAGGCTAGGGAGATGTTTACCTAGAAAGAAGACTGAAAAGGGAGCCAGAGGGAGCTTTCCTTAGAGGAGGAGAAGGCAAGTTTCTGTAGTGACTATTTGAACAGTATGAATACCCTTCTGACATTTTGTATAATGGCTTCTTTCCCTGTTCATTCTAACCCCAACATAAAATCTCAGAGTTGAGGTCTTGGGGAAGTACTGCCATCTTGACAGAAAGACAATGAAGACAACAGAGAGAGGGAAAAACATAAGTGTAACCTCAGGCTACTCCTAGCTTCAGGTTCCAGCTGGATTCTCAAGGTCTAACTGAATATGGAAGGAATGTCAGTCATCATTCTCAACTATTCAGGGACAGCACAGTGAGCCAGCCAGGAACTACTAACCTGACAAGTAGTACCAGAGAGCTTGTGGAAATCTTACCTCAAAACCTGCATAGGTAGTTTTCTAAGAAACACATTCATTTCCTTCCCTGTTATTCTTATTCAGGAGGCAAAAACTTGGGCAAAAGCTACAGATCCAAACTTCTGTCTTCTCTCAAGTGTTTTGCATTAACTGTTCCACAGTACAAACACAATCAACTTGGTATGTCTGAATGTTTCATTTTGAGTTTTTTTCCCCTAATGTTTTAATTAAAACAAAATAATCAGCCATGCTAAGCACACTGTTATTTTTTAAAAGTCACTTTCAAAATGACAGTGGAATCATGGAAATAAAATTTAACTGTTTAGGAAAGTGACAGAAGTTTGTTTTCTGCTTCATCTCCCCCCACCCCCCAGCTGTTTTTTCTAAGTTTCAGGGCTGTTGCCACCTGCTGCCTGTGCTTTCCTCTGAGAAACAGATCTCTCAACGGTTTGTTCCAAGCAACATCTGCATAGTTGAACAAACCATGGGCCAGTTCCAAGGCAGGCACTAATTTTCTTTATGTAGTGCACACTAAGCCATATTGAATTTCTTTTTAAAGCATGTTTAAAGTCTTACTTTTTTATGTTTTTTTTGTGTTGTTTTTTTTTGACAGAGAGAGAAACAGACAGAGAGAGACAGAGAGAAAGGGGAGGGCCCAGAGCAGTCTCCATAGTTGACAGCATTAGTTTTCCATATAGTTTTACTCCACAGGTGGGTGCGGGGCTGCTCAGGGCAGGAACTGGGCCGGGAGCCTCCTGCATAGGCTCCAGCAAGAACTGAACTGGGGGCACACCCCAGTTCAGCATATGGGTCCGCCTGGGCCAGAGCCGGGATTCGATCCTCAGTCTCCAATCCTCAGTCTCCAGGGCTGCAAAGCAAGCGCTTAACCCGCTGAGTCATCCCAGCTTCCCCTAAGCAGTAGTCGGCAAACTGTGGCTCGCGAGCCGCAGTTTGCCAACCACTGCCCTAAAGTCTTACTAAAGATTCAAATGTACGTGCATGAACTTCCCCCACATATCTTTTTCTAAAAACTG
Source organism: Craseonycteris thonglongyai (assembly GCA_004027555.1). NCBI lineage: Eukaryota > Metazoa > Chordata > Mammalia > Chiroptera > Craseonycteridae > Craseonycteris > Craseonycteris thonglongyai. The sequence goes on from PVKE010006174.1 coordinate 31,413, forward strand.
TGGTAAAATATATATAACATAAAATTTACCATTTTAACCATTTCTCCCATGTGTCTCTTAAAGTTAGTTAATAGTAAAAGATTCCTTCATTTACCAAAATCAAGCCTTTTGTCACCTTACCAGACCAGTGAATGAAAAATATCAATATATATGGACCCAGAGCAGGATTTGGCAAAGTACGAGCGCTGTCCAGAAAAATTCCAGACATAAATGCCTCTATTTTTCATATTACATGGCTGAATGTTTTCTGGACAGTCCTCGTATAGTCTGTGGGCCAAAATGGGTCCACTGCCTGTTTTTGTATGGGCCATGAGCTAAGAACGGTTTTTAAATGGTTGAAAACAATCAAAAGACCAATATTGTATTACATGTAAAAATTATGTGAAATTCAAATTTCAGTGTCCATAAAGTTTTATTAGAATATAGCCATGTCATTCTCTTACATTCCGTCTAGGACTGCTTTTGCCCTACAAAGTCAGAGTTCAGGAACTGCAACAAAGACAGTATATGGCTCACAACGCCCAAATTATTTAGTCTGACCCTTTACAAAAAATATTTGCCAACAGCTGACTTAGAGGCTGAGATGGTATTATAGACTAAAAAATTCTAAAGTTGGTATATTGCCCATCACCAAAAACCCATAATCTGTATTATGAAGCTATTTAAAGCAATATCGTTTATCTTCATTATTTATTGCTATTGATCCAACTATGCTAAATTGTGAGTATATCAGTAATGTCTATCAGTATACCAACTTGCTGTTTATTAGTAATGAGCCTAAATAGAACTTCTTTGTGCTTTGAAAGTCTCATTCTAAAAAGGTTTCACTGCATAGCTCAAACATTTAAATAGCTTAGTCTAGGGGCCAAACCAAATTTTCACAAAAAGACCAGGATTCTTTGATACCAGTTCAATTTTGACAGTTTTATGTTTCTTAAAATACTCAAAGCATAAAAGCAATTGCATGTCAGTCTACTTCACTCCTCTCAGCCCCTATGTTACATACAGGTAATTCTATTAACATGAATGAAGTCCCTAAGAGGGATAGGGCTTTATACCATATGAAGCTCTCCCTGTTAACTGAACTCATACGTTTTTATGGCAAGACATACTACTGGGTAATGGGATGAATTCAAGATGAGGAGTTAGAGGAGAATGGGCATTAACTATAAAAGACGGTTTACAGCAAATGCAACCTGAGTTGAGACTCTGTTGATGCACACCTGATAACCAAATGTAGTGCAATGCTCAAGCAGGTAATTTCCCTTTGGAATAAACCTCAAATAACTGAAGCCTGGCCCACCCTTCTCTGCTCTTCCTATTACTCAGCTCTCCTCTGCAGGTCAGTAAATTCCAGATGGGAGCCCACTTTGAAGAGCCCACCAGCCCCATGGCCTTGGCTGCTTTCCTCCTTAAAAAGGGAGTCTAGATTCCATCACTAACCACCTCTATCTTCCTCCTTATCAGTGGTGAAGGAAGGGAGAGAATCTCAAAGGAAAAGCGATCATTTGGGGTTGGCTACACACTGTAATTAGAAGTAGCATTGATGGGGAATGAGCTAACTGTTTTTATAAAATCAGAATCAAAAACACAAACCACCAGTAATTTAAATATCACAAAATTGTACAGAATATAAGTACTGAAATAATTTTTTCCATCCACAAAATTCTAGAGAAAATTACAGTATCAAAAAATATAAAATGGCAACTTTGGCATATTCTCAGAATAAAACGTGTTTTTTATTGGAAAGGATTTTAAAAACTGGTGGCTAGGCTTTAGACAGGATGTGATGCCCAAGACCATGTGGTAGCTCCCTAAAACTGTCTCTGGAACTAAAGAGAAAAAAGTCATAAAAGCACCGATATAACTGAATAGTAGAAAATAGAACTGGTAAGGCAATGAATTGGGAACGTGGGCCAATTATGATAAATTATTTCACAATGATTATTTATTTGTCCCTATGTCTGACTCTCAAATAAAAGCATCACCAAGGTTGAGGTTCAAACTATATAAGAGCTGGGAGTTGTATTTGACTTCCTAGCAAAGGTGTGAGGAAAGGATGCCACCTTCTAATAAGTGTAAGCACAGAGTTGGCTTACCTTTCAGCACTATTATTCTGCCCTTTCCAGAATGGGAATCAGTTTATTTCTACCAGTACCTCTCTCCATAGAACATTAAATCCTGACCACACAGATGGCAAAGTGGTGCTCAGGGGTTACTAGGTTACAGTTATGTTGACATATCCTGGCTCTCAGAATTTCCCTCCTTCATTCCTCACATAGGGCAAACAGAAGAAATGATCAAACTTCTATTGAAGTTTTTGAAGAAGTCCCCTAAGAAGGCCGCCCATCCCTCTGAAACTATTTCCTGAGCCTAAGGTTTATAGCACTTGCAGTACCCCTCTCCCTCTTCTACTGATCTAAAGACAAGCTTTGCCTTTTACAGGGATTAATCAGACTGGACACTCAGAGCATTCCCAGGGCAAACAGAGTGTCTAGCACTTAGTGAACTGTGAAGCACTATAAAAAGTATTATTAAAATGTTTATTGACTGCCTTCTATACGTGGGTGTGCTTACCTACAGTATATCATTTAATCTTCACAACACCCTGCAAGGGATTATAATTTTCCCTTCTTTACAGATGAGGACAGTGAGGCTCAGAAAGCTGAGGAATTGGCTCAAACTCACACTGTAAGTGACAACACTAAGTCCTATCTTTTTCACTGATCCAAGCTGGTAAGTAAACAAAACAACTCTGAGTTTTCTTTCAGCAGCAAAATCTTGTCTTTCCAACATCACAGTTAGCAATTTTAGGTGTAGAACCCAGAGGCGGGTTTTCCTACTTGGGCAAACAGGTAATGAACTCTTCCAGTCTTTTTCACTAATGCCCAATTCTCAACACCCAAACAATCTGCAGAAATGTAAACGGACCAAACAACGCCCTCTAGCCTGCTCTTCAACTTGGGAATTCTGCTGCAAGGAAGGGTGTGTATGGAAGCTAAGCAATGTACCAGCTTCCATCCTGGTCCAGAGCTTCATCTAGGTAAGATCTGGCCCTGGCCCTGGGAGCGGGTGACCCTGTTCAAAGTGTGGGGTTACCCACAAAATGGGGCTCTGCATTGCACACTCAGAATAAGCACCCTAAGCTCTGTAGGGGAGAAGTTTCCCATCACCCCTCCCTTTCTTCCTCTCCAAGCCGGGCAGGCACCCGAGTCGCAGGGAAGTTCAAAGCGGCCCCAGGGGGTAGAGAGGGGCGTCCCGGCTAAGTACAGCGGGTCGTCTGGGGACCAGGACCTGCCTCTTGCAGGGCGGGTAAGTCAACTCGACTCGTTGCGAGGGATAAACTACAGTGTTGTTGGGCCAGCGAGCGAAACCGTGCCCTGAGCAGAGGGGACTGGGCGCCCGCTCCTCTCTCTGCACCAGCTCCTGAGAGGGGAGACCCGTGTAGGTGTGTGGCGGGTGTGTGTGTGTGTGTGTGTGTGTGTGTGTGCAGGGGCGCCGTTGTGGGGCATGCGGAGGGGATCATGGCCCGGGGCGTGTCGCTGAGGGGCTTGGGGAGGGGTGCAGCGTCTTGAGGCAGGGTGGGGGAGCGTGCCGGCAGTCGCTGAGAGACTGAAGGGCTGTATTCCCCAGGAGGTACCGGGGCCGAGGGGGCGTCCCGGCCCGGGGGAGGCGCTGAGCTTAGCGAAGGGATCTCGGGAGGTACTAAGACATAGAGGGCGGCCTAGGGGGCGTCGTGAGGGACTTCCAGGTCCTGAGGTGCGTGGGTAACAACTGGGCTCGGGGCGTCGCTGAGGAGCCCGGGGCGTCCCGGGTCCTCAGGTAGGGGACGGCCCCCGCCCGAGGGGCGTCGCTGAGGGGCTTGGGGGTGTCTGGGAAAGTAGTGGCGAGAGAACTGGGCCCCCCAGGCGGGCCCCTCGGGCTGGTTCCGCGCAGTGCGGACGTCGGGGGTCGCTCACTCACCCGGTCTGGGGCCGAGGCCAGGGCTGGGCGCAGGCCGGGCCGCCAGCGTGAGCGCGGCGGCGGAGAGCAGGGCGAGACGGGCAGCGGGCGGCGCCATGGGCCGTCAGTGCGGGGCCCCGGGGCGCGGCCCGGGGTAGAGGGGGCAGCACGGGGAACCGGGGGCGGCCATGGGAGCAGGGCGCGGGGATCGGGTGTGGCCCCGCCCCGGCCGCCCGGCCCCGCCCCGCCCCGGCCGCCCGGCCCCGCCCCGCCTTCCCCAGCGCCGCCGCTGCCCTGGGCCCACCCGTCTCCTCAGCTAGGCCCAAGGGGCGGAGCCAGCTGCGCACGCCCCCTCCACCCCGCCCTCGTTCCAAGCATGCCACTCACGCTCCAGGCCCCGCCCACACCCTCCTCTTCACCTGGGCCAGTCCCCGCAGAGCGTTTTGTTGGTCTGATTGAGGTGCCCTGCCAGCAGGTGAGGGGTGGGGTACCGGTCCCCGCCTCTTAATTCCCACGGGGAGGTTCGGCCTGGCTGGAGCGGGCCAGGCGCCCAGTGACCCCTGCTCCACACTCACACGGGCTGTAAACCCACACGCTGGCTCAGCCGCAGCGGTAATAATCAAAACAGCAGTTTACAAACCGCCTTTTCCTTCTTGGCTCATCGTAGTGGTTTAAAAAGGGTGCTCTGGAGTCACCCTGTCCAAGCTCATATCTTTCTCAGTCACCTGTAAGACCTTGGGCAAGTTTTAAGGAAATAATAGCTTTTATCTGTTAAATGGAGGCATTGATAGCAACTACTTCCAAAGCAGTGGTACTAAGTACATTGATGCATGGAGACTTTTACACCCTCAGAGCAGAAGCTTAGAAAATGGAATTCTTTTCACCATCTCAATTCTTGCAGCCACAGAGCAGAAACTGAGCCTTTGTCAACTGGAGCACGTTTCATCCTCTGTCTGAGCCTCAGTCACCTGCAAAAAGGGAATCACAAGATTAGGTTACGTAGATGCAAGTAAAGTACCCGACACAGAAAGTTCAGAAGTGGATAGGGCAATGATGTTTTCTTACAGACTGGGACACTGAGGCAGTAGGCTTCCTTAAACTCTTGGCCCCACGTGTTGCCCCTTTGCTATCCCACCTCCTAGATCTTACCTCGCTGCACATGGGGTCTGCTGTGGGCCTCCCTCCTCTCCTGCATTGCCCCAGGCAGAGATTTTCCTTCAGCTCCCGCCTAAAGTGCGCGGTGACGCCCAGTGGGGCAGGTCTGGGCAGCGCTGGGTGCTTTCAAGTCCCTGATCCCAAGCTTGCAAGTGCAGTCCTGTGCCCTGCGCCGCGGCAAGAGCTTCTGCTCTCGTGTGCCAACTCGCTGCTCCCAGAGCAGAGCTCGGGCGGTCTGGGCCCACGGGCTCCCAGGCCCACCTTAGGTACATTGGCCCCTGTGCCCCCTTGCCACCCCAGAGCCTCCCTATTGCCCACTCCCAGCATCTACCTCCTGCCACCTCACTCCCATGTTGTTTCCAAGACTGGGCTCCAAAGGCACATCTGTCTTTCAGGAGGCCTCTCAATCTCTGTCCCTTTCCACCCACACGACCCAAAGCTGCGGCAGGAAGAATCTTGTTCAGTCAATGTTTTCATTGTCATTCCCAAATTCAAGAATCCTCCGGGATCCTTATTGGAGCAGGACACCCCACACCAAGGGGACACCCAGTCCCTGAGGACATACCTTCCATATCCCACCTGGCGTCTCATTCTTTTCTCCACCACTTTGGGCCCTTCCCCACTTCCAAAACCTCCTCCTCCAGTGGGACCTAGGAACTCTTCACCTCTAACTTATGCCCTTGCAGGAGCAGGCACAGCACCTAGAAGGAGAATGAAGTGAGAAGATGCAGGTGAAAACATCAGCACAAAGTAAGCACTCAGTAAAGGTGAACCTTCCTCCATTCAACAACATTTCATTGAGGAGAAAGGGGAGGAAACTAGACTTTGGGTGGTGAGCATGCAATAGATTATACCAATACTGAAATATACTGTTGTATACCTGAAATTTATGTTATTAACCAATGCCACCTTAATAAATTTAATAATTAAAAAAATATCTGTGAGAAACATGCCAAGTGTAGCAACATGACAAGCTTACATTCTAATAGTGGGGAGGTGCCAGTCAACCAACATGAAAGTAACATGAATTTCAGAGATCAAAAAGTACTACAGGGGAAGCTGGGATGGCTCAGGAGGTTAAGCGCTCGCTTTGCAGCCCCAGAGCCCGAGGATCAAATCCCAGCCCCAACCCAGGCGGAACCATATGCTGAACTGGGGTGTGCCCCCAGTTCAGTTCTTGCTGGAGCCTATGCAGGAGGCTCCCGGCCCAGTTCCTGCCCTGCACAGCCCTGCGCCCACCTGTGGAGTGAAACTATATGGAAAACTAATGCTGTCAACTATGGAGACTGCTCTGGGCCCTCCCCCTTCTCTTCGTCCCTCTCTCTCTGTCTCTCTCTCTGTCAAAAAACAATAAAAATAAATCTTTAAAAAAAGAATGTACTACAAAGACAAGAAATGATGTTGCTTACAGAATGATCTATGGACTGTTTTAAATAGCAAGGAAGGTTTTAGCAAAGCCTAAAGCTATATCCATAGCTTTACAACTTACAAGGTTCTTTTGTATCTCATCCCAGTTTCAGAGGAGGACATAGGGGTAGACAGGAGATTTGAAATAAGGTTTATTTGGCCAAGTCTGGGGACTCTTGCCTCATGACAGTGGCTTCAGCCTAACCTGCCCCCCCCCCCCCCACTGCAGGATCAGTACCAGCCCCCATCCTTTATTTGGCTCTCTTGGCCTTGTGTACAACAGAATGGGCTATGTAATTTTAAGGGCCAAGTGAGAAATGAAAATGTGGTGATCTCTTGTTCAAAATGATTAAGAATTTCAAGATGGTGACCACAGAACATTAAACCAGACACGGGGCCCTTCTAAGCTCAGGGACCTATGTCACGACACAGGTTGCATGCCCATGAAGCTGGCTTGTCCAACAGAACTCAGAAATAGTGTGCAAGCTCCTGCCCCCACTGGCTGCTATGAGAAACATCCCTCATGCCTTCTCTAGGGCTTCCTCCCCTCTTCCAGCTTAAAACTCAGCACAGGTGATGGAAACAGAACACAGAAGCTAAAAATATAGCCGAGCCAGTCTAGGTCAGGGCACTTAATGGCTCAAGGTCTTTTGCTCAGTTATGTGGTTCTAGCCCCTGGAGAGGAGCGGCCTGAGATATTCATTTCAATGCTTCACATGCCTTCTTCGGTTAGCAGCTTTATTTCATGGAAAGAGTGAGGACACTGACTATAGCCCCTAGGCCTTCAGGAAGATGGTGGTGTCTGTTTGCCTGCTTGTGCTGTGCAGTTGGGCCTTTGATTCCTCCTAGGGTAGCAGGATTTGCCAAGAAATGGAAATCTCCACTGGTGGAGTTTGGGTGCTCCTGGTATCTTTGAACTCTTAGTTGGGGGGATTTCTGCTCACAGGGCAGTCATGTTGTAGAGCAAGCACTGGATGAGGAGCCTGATTATAGCCACCGTGGCAAACATTTACTGAGGACTTTATCAAACCCTGGGCAGGGTGCAGTGCTTGCAGTTGCAGTTCACATATCCCCCAGGTAGCCCCTATGAAGGAGGCACCTTTACCACCCCCTTATACAGAGAAGTTAAATGACTCACCAAAGGTCACGTAGGGGTAGAGCTGGGCTTTAGACCCAGACAGTGGGACTCTAGGAGTATACTCCTAATCACTGTGGTGAATTGCCTTTTTGTCCTTATGTGGTTCTTTTTTTTTTTTAATATCTTTTTTTGTTTTTTAATATATTTTTATTTATTTTTAACAGAGAGAGAGAGAGAGAGAGAGAGAGAGAGAGAGAGATACAGAGACAGAGACAGAGAGAGAACTGAACTGGGGGAGCTCCCAGTTCAGCATATGGTTCCGCAGGGGCCGGGGCTGGGATTCAATCCCCGGTCCCCGGCGCTGCAAAGTGAGCGCTTAACCCACTGAGCCATCCCGGCTTCCCCATCCTTATGTGGTTCTGATGACAAATGCTTAGTGAGTGGTCCAGCGCCACAGTTAGGGTAATGTGAGTGAGGCATTCACCTCAGGCATAAAATTTAAGGAGGTCCAAAAAACTTAGTAATCAAGGTAAAGAAATAAATATTATTTAATAGGTTTAAAAATGTATTAATATATCTAACAGTGTTTTAATGCAGTATATTACAAAAATCTAAATGAATGCCAAAAATTCAAGATGAACAAAATATCAAAATTTTAAATACAAACAGGATCTAGATTCCTGATTTCCCTTTAACCTCAGGCTTGGCTCAGCATGGTACTGTTACTGATCCTGTCTCCTAGGTTTCTGGGCCCAGCAAGTAGTGATGGGAAATTCAAGAGAAGTAGTAGTTTGCTTGTTCTGATGGGGGTGAAGGAAGAGTGAATTTGGTTTGAACATGAGTTAGAGGTGTTTGTAAGACATCCAGGTGGCCACATCTGAGAACTAGTCAGGTGAGAAGGGGTGGCAGTGTGGGCAGGACATCCTTATTTCACATACTTGGCCCATGATAGGTGTATATTCAACACATGTGGTCTAAATCACTGGTCCTTAGAGTTTGCATCATGGTTCATAAATCTTTTCAAATTTTTTCATCCAAAGTTTTTCTCTTTTTTCCTAAACACTCCACATCACAAACCTCAGATATGTTCCCTTAATGGATGTGGAAGTTTACTGCTTGGGTGTTAAAATAAAAACATCTAAGAAGACTAAAATCAACTAAATTCCACTAGAATTCGGGACTAGGGTATGAAGAGAAAAGAAAAGAATATAAATTGGCTCAAATTTTTCTTTATTGACTTTTCATCCATAACGAGAAGAGGAGCTAAGAGAAATTAAAGAGGAGAAAGGTTGTAGTAAAGGAAAAAAGAAGAAACATTATAGGAGCTAAAAATACAGTGAGGAGAGCTTGGCTAAGCATCAAAGAAGGGCAGACGTGTTTCCAAATAGAAGTGTTGGTTTAGATATGTCAGGAAGCACAGCTCCAAATGATGGGTGGAAAATAAAAGTTATTTAGACTAAGCTCAGCAGAATAAAAAAGGTTCACTGGAGAGTCAAACTGAGGAACAGGCCTTCAAGCAATATGGAAGCTCTAGTTCCTTAACCTCAAGTTTGTGAATTAAGTGATAGCACCAACAATGGAAAGTCTTGCCATGGTTTCAGGACCCTGAACCAAAGAAAGTCTGTCCATCCTGATTTTGTGATTCTGAACAACCTTTGATGGGATAATATCTATTCAAGACTAGTTACTTTCCTTAGCATATACTCAGGCACATGCTTTCCTTTCTGTCTCCTGAAGTATGGGGTGTTCTGGATAACTCACAACCAGGGGAAAATATACTTCCTATAAACACACTGCTTCTGTGAAGTTGATGAATCTGACAAATGTTTAGTAAAATGGATCATGGGAAAAGAAATGTTGAGATGTCCAAGCCAGATCAGAATCGTTCCCCACTTCAAGTGGCTCTTTAGTTGGTCTCATAAACCAGATGGATATACATGAAGGACCTGAGACAAAGTTTATATCATTCAGACCATGGACAACAGGAACTCAAGAAAAGTCAGATGGATGAATGAGCCACAATATTAACAATGTTAATAAGAACATTATTTATTGAGTGCTTAATATGTGCCAGCAGCCATGTCAAATGGATTGTCCCATTTTGTCCTCAGTGATACTAGAGTAAGCACTAATACTATTCTCATTTCACAGATAAGAAAATAAGGTCCCTTGATGTGAAGTCACTTGTCCAGTGACAGATGGATCTGAGATGTCAACTCAGGCTGATTCCTAAGTCCAGAGAAATCTTGTGACAAGGACAGGACTAGAACTAGGCCCAGGTGTGATATGTGGAGGGGCCAACCAGAAAAAAAGCAAAGCATCACAGTGATAGCTGGGTGAGGGCATAGTAAGGGCAAGGGTGGTATAGAATTTGGTTGATTCCAGCCTTTGTTAGTTAATAGCTTTGAGGCATGGTTCTTGAGCAACTTGTGCTTCAGTTTCTTCATCTGTAAAGTAGGGGTGGCAATAGTACCCAAACTCATAAGACTTGTGGTATCATTGATGGTACTTGTGGTATCAGATGGTGCTTATAAAATGCCTAAAACAGTGCCAGGCCTACAGTAAGCATTCAATAGATTTTACTGACATAGGAGAAAGAGCACAGTCTAAGTTACACTGGGTTAGTTCTAAGAATTGTGAGGGTTTCCTGTTGGGATCCATCAATTGAAATGAGTTACATTGAAGAGAGAGAAGGCAGATTTGATGGAATTTGAAGAGTATGTTTCAGCCAGTGTCCATGTGAACAGCTCTGTTCTAGAAGATTTAGTGTTCTTTGGAGCCACAGCAATGCCACTTGGTCATTGAGTAAAAGGCCTAGGAAAGTAAATACAACAGATGAGTGTTTGGAAAGAGGAGGTGTCAGAAGGCCAACCTCAAGATGTGGAAGGAGAGTAGATAAACAGAAGAGCTACTCCCAGTATGCCTTTTGTGCCCAACTTTTCCCTTCTGTTCCCTCCATGCAGTGTAAAGACAGACAGTAACCCAAGAGCCTGGTGCCACCTCTCTGGGATTCACTGACTTTGAAAGGATGCTTGCCTGCCTGATCTCCAGACATTTGCAAACTCTTCCCAAAGACAAACCCTTTCCAACGCCCTGCTCTAAAAGTGACCCACCTCTTGGGAGGTGAGGCCAGGGCTCACCGCTGAATGGGCCCCATTGTCCTCCCAAGTGTCTGTGGGTCCAGATGCTGTCAGCCTGGAGGTGGTTTCACCACGGCCTGTGGTGAGGTCTGCCTGCAGACTTTGATTCACTCCAGGGACAACACTCGAAAAATCAAACAAGCAACATATGTGATTCCAGGAACGCCTGCCAGACTCATACTCTGTTTTTCCATCATTTTGCTCTCCTCCCCTTCGGGAGGGAGCCTCCTTTGGCATTTTGTGTATAAAAAATCAAAACCACCAACAGGACAAGCACTTGATAAGGAAAGCTAGGCAATGCCCAAGAGTTCCCAGGAAGAGGCGTCTTTGTTCTCGTTTCAAGCTCTTGACACTGCTTACAGCTCTAATTACTGCATTTGCCATGGGATGTAAAGTAAAACCACATTCCAGAAACCATGTAGTCTCCAGGGGAGAGACATGCAGGGAGAGGTGCCCAGGGCTGCAGGAACGTGTTCTTTCATTTCTGGTCCCTAACCTTGGCAGCTATTCTGAGGATTTAACAGTACCTTCTTTATGTACATGGAGAAGGCACTTTTGCACATGTAAGGATGCAAATCACTATCTGTATCCATAAAACTTGTCTGTATATGAGGGCTGTCCAGAAAAAAATCCAGCCATACATGCCTCTATTTTTCATGTTACATGACTGGATACTTTCTGGATAGCCCTTGTTCGACTCTGACATGAAAAACTTCAAAATTCACTTAAGCCATTTTGAGGGAAATGAGAACTTCAGAAGTCCCTATAAGCACAACAAAATAGAACTTCTTCCAACACAATTTATCTATAAAATTCAATGATGTAACACCCACCCACACCCACATCACAAACCAAAGTGACATCACAAATACTAGAGATGATTCAAAACTGGCATGTAAGCCAGAATCTAAATCTGCAATTTGCCCATATGTGACTGAGGCAGAGAAAGACAGGTGACTAGAAATATTAAAACAAAACAGAAAAAAAGGAAAAGAAAATACGTATTTCTTTCCCCTACTAAGCTAGCTAAAATAAAATTTAAGGCAACTGAAATATGGTAAGGTAATTTTACTTTTTATAGATGTCATTTCTTAGAAAGCCAGGTCTCTTTAAATATGTGATTTAAATATATCCAGAATGTTGTTCTTTTGTTCTTGGCTGGTACCAAAAATGGAGGCCAGCATCATTTATATTGTGCTTTTGCCTTTATGGACCTGAGTATATTTTCCCATATAGCAACTTTTCTTGGCTCATGGCAGTCTGGTTAGAAAGTACAATTGGGTTGTGGCAAGAGTTTACCTGCTGTCATTTTTGTGTGGCAGCATGGCTGAGAAATGACTACAGCTCCTACAGGAATCTTGAGTGATCCTGTCTCCCATCCCTTTCTTGCCAGTTTCCCTTAGCTTACCAACAGACAGGAATTATCTTTGATTTCTTGTAAAGCTCCTGACCCTCCACTTCTGGCCCAAGCATATTATGTTTTGTAAGAGCCTATCACTATGACCTTGGTACAAAATGCTTTGGTGAGCTAGTTCTAAGATGCATGTGGAAGAAATGGTTTCTAAAATGATGTTAAGACTGCCTCCAGAGTAGACGTTCTGGTCTATGCTTGAGAACTGGTCTTTTTTATTCCTTTTATCTCTCCTTATAATTCTAGCATCCAATCTCTGTGAGACAAGACCCCAGCATCCCCACCTATGGACTCCGACAATCTATCTTACTGAACACCAGGCTTCAGGACTGCTATGTGGTCTCACCAATTCTCACCAACATCTGGATGGCCAGAACATGTGCAAAGCAGACTATCAATGCCCCAGCACCAGGGACTACCTCTTCTTGGGAAATTGTAAAGAATCCCTTAATTGCCAGTTCATTGTCCTTGGTGAAGCTGGTGCTCAGGCGACAACTGAAGAATAAATGCTGCCCAGTACCATGCAAGTTTAGAGAAACAAAACCCTCAAAGAGTTTAAAGCCCAAGGATGATTCAGCAATGAAAGTTACCCAGCTGGGCAGGATAAGAAACTACATCAGTTCCAATAGCAAGCAGCCTGTGGGGCAGCAGCTGGGTTCACCTAGGCGTAGGAGGCCTGCAAGAGGAATCTATGAGGTAGATGATGGCTGGTGGTGAAAATATGAGGAGGAGGGGAGAGGGAAATGTCAGCTAGAGAATACCTAACGCCAAAGAGATTTTATTGTTTTGACAGAGAGAGAGAGAGAGATACAGAGACAGAGAACTGAACTGGGGGGAACTCCCCAGTTCAGCATGGGCCGGAGCCAGGGCCGGGATTCGACCTTGGTCCCGGGCGCTGCAAAGTGAGCGCTTAACCCACTGAGCCATCCCAGCTTCCCCTAAAGAGATTTATATGAAGTGAAGCATACCGGTATTCTAAAGTGAAAGACAGGATTATGGGTGGTAGAGGATGGGGGTGGGGCAGCAGCATGACAGTGGAGAGCAGCAGATCTGGGGCATGTTATACAGTGTAGTTCTATAGAAGGATGAAGTGGCTTTTATAAACTGACAAAAGGAACTTAACGTGAAGGGAAAATAAGGGTGGAAAAGGCCAAGATACAAGTAGAGTGTGCAGGCACACACATTGAAACACCAGAGGTGAGCCAGACCTGGCTATAAACTTCCACATGGAGAACCTGGCATCTAGAGGACTAATCTGAGTCCAGTTCCATCACTCATGATGGCCAGCAAAGCTCAGATTGTGCCCTGGAAATAGGCTGTCAGGATCTAATCCGGCGTTGACTATAATTAAGGACAATGGTAGGCTTCGTCTTTTTCTGGCTTATTTTTTGTCATCTATAAAATGGGGGGGGGGGGGATAGTCCTTCCCTTACAGGGTTTCATGAGGATTAAATAAGTTAATACATGCAAAGGGCTTTTGAACAGAGTCTGGCACAGAGTAAATGCTTAGGATCTTGTGTGGCATTCAATAGATGACAACTGTGGTTATTAACTTTCTAGCTATGTGGCCTTGGACAAACCAATTCCAATTTCCTTTCCTTTAAAGCTGTGTCCTGCTGACCTTACAGGGTTATGGAGAACGCATGCAATGGTATACAAGAAGGAATTCAGTAAACTAGAACATGCTAGACAAATGTTGGTTGTGGCTGTAACCAAGACTCTGGGACACAAAGCCCAGATAATTATTCTGAGCTCCCTTCTCAAGTTTTAGCTTTGACTTCTCTTTCTTCCTGGCTAGAGTAAAGAAAGTTCAAAGGAGAAAAAAGTAACAGTCTGCCAAGATCTTGAGAACAGATATGCTGAACATGTGGCTGCCACCCAAGTGCTACCCCGGGACATTGGGACAGCAGCCTGGAAGGGCCAGGCACTGCTTCCTGAAGCCAGAAAAAGACAGCAGTTGTTGGACACCCTAACCATCCATGGCCTCCCCATAGAGGGTTACCGGGCTCTGTACCATGAAGTGGTTGAGCCGATGCTGTGGAATCCTTCAGGGACCCCCAAGAGGTACAGCTTGGAGCTGGGCAAGGCCATCAAGAAAAAGCTCTGGGAGGCTCTGTACAGCCAGGCTGGTAGCCCCAAAGGTGCCCAGAAGGACATATTACTGGGGAGGAAGCGGTCGAGGGTCCATGAGGAGACTGTGCCCAAGAAATGGCCCAAGTTAAAGAGGGAGAAATAGAAACAGGAACTCACAGGATTAGGTTATTCTCTCCTAGATATCTAAAAAATAAACACCACTTTGCACCTTCCATGTAATCTAAGATTGCTTTACAAATTAGTGACTACCCTCTCTGGGAAACAAGAACAAATGAGTACAAGATTCATTTAAGACTGAGGGCCCCATTCCACTCTCATAAGCAGGTAATTTCAAAGGCTAGATGCTTGGGTTTGTTTTTCCCTACAAGCCCTTTTCTCTTGGAGCTTGAGGGTCTTTTGGTCTTCCAAGTAGGAATGAAAAAGCCTGGCAGATGAAGCTATAGTTTATATCCAGCCTATGTTCTCAGTTTTTAAAAAGTAGACTGCTAGGATCCACTACCATTTCCCTCAGTCCCTCCATTACCTCAAGGACATAATCCCACACACTACTGGATGCTCTCCTATGACACCATCTAAGTCCCCAATAACCTGAACTCTTTGTTAACCAGAGAGGAAATTATATGGATGCTACCATGCATGAGGTAAAGTTAAAGGCACTACTCCATGCAAACCTTTACTCTGTGGAATGTATAGATCTTTACCCAATAGAGCAATGACAAAATATAACACATACTTGATAAAATTGTATTTTTTTTACAGTCATTTATACAATTTGTTACAAAACCATAGAAGACTACAACTTGTTTTAAATCATTTTTGGTCGGAAAATATGTAAAATCTGTGTGCAATTATCATGTATTTACAGGGCCACTTGTTAGTCATTTTCAATGATTATTCCAACGTCACACTCAACATAAGACATGGCTTAAGATAAATATATTAGTAAATAAATATTCTGAGAACATATTTCCATAAATGAAATGTGCTGCTATATATATACACAGAATATACATAAGTTGTTTTCTAGCCTTTAAAACATTTTTTTAAAATGGTAATGTTGGAGAAGGAGCCCTTAGACCATTTTATTACAAAATCTTTATGCGCAAAGTCTTTACAAAATATCTTTTAAGTGCTCTGGGAGAAATTTTTAAAAAACATTTTAAAATAGTGCCTTGTTAGACCAACACAACAGTTTATAGAAAGATTAGAAAAAGGCAGTTCTGTTTAAAAAATAATACTCTTGATTAGTAATTATTAAACCTCATTTAAAAAGTATTAGTCCTGTATGAATTTTGAGTAGAAACTAGCAGCACAAAAGGGAGGGTCTGAGCATTGGGACAGCAGATGGGGCTTTAAAAAATGGCTTGGGTTCAGAGAGGGGAAGAGACTGAGTTAAAGCCAGCATACTGGGGGGTGTCTGTAAAGAGGTACCTTGTCTGACTAGAGCTCCCAACCCCTCATTTTAACTAATTCTAGTACTCTAGTTTTACATGGCTGTCCGACATCAGGGATGGGCATGAGACCACCCAATGGGTCACACCCCAGTTTGGGAGTGGGGATTCTCAACGCAAAATGCAATGCTCCCAGCTTCCACAGCTATAGACCCCCCCACCACACACACACACATACACCACTGAGAAGACACTGAAAAAGGTACTTGTCATCATTATTGGAGTCTTAATGTCACAGAAGACACTTCTTTTGATTTACTGTTTTTCTGTGTATAAGACAATGTTTGTCCAAAAATGTAAGACCACAAACTGGGGGGCATCTTATACATGAAAAAATATGGTAAATGGTGAGCAATATAGTTAGTTATTATATTATGGCGACCTCCCTGTTTGTCTAATGAACCAACACAAATTTAAAACAATGGCTAATACTTGGTTTCAAATTTTCATTTTTCTGTTTCTACCACCCTGTAAACTACAAACATTAAATGTGCTTCTTTTACCATCTGTAGTTATTGCTCTTTCAAATGAAAATCAGACACATTTATTTTAGTAAGCCCAGTTTGAGCCACATTTTCAACTCATCTATTCATTGCTTAAGGCTATTTAGGAGTGATTTTCCAGCTAGAGCTAAAGAAAGCCACTTTGGGGGTATGGTTTCAGGCAAGGAAGATAATATGCACTCAAAGGCATTAAAAACAAAACCACAAACAGAAAAAAAAAAATAAATAAAAATAAAAAAAATCTCAACAATGAGAAGCTGCTCTTTGCAGTTCATGTTAAAAGCCATACCCCCACCCTTCCCCAAAACCATGTAATGCAAGCTGTTGTCCTCAACAGCTGCTACTCCTGGCCCGGGAAATAAAGGCAGCCCAGATCACATGTCAACAGCTTAGGCGCTTCTAACACTCTTGCCAACAGGTGTGCTGGGCACAGGCTGAGGAGGGGTGGGGGTGGGGTGGGGAAGAACAGCCCCCAAGGAACTAAACCTCAGAGGCTGGAGGACAAAGCTCAACACAGTGAGTTCCTAAATGGCAAATGGCTCAATCATTTGACACTGGAATTTCCTCTGTCAAGTCTTGGCTAGAAGTGAATAAATTTCCTCATCACAGGCTGAGTTTTTCAGAACAAAGGATCCCAATATAGTGAGATTCTCACTCAAAATGTCTGGTCTGGACGTTGGGTGACTTCCCCTGAGCTTTACTGGAGGACTGAGCCTCAGTCTTCTTGCAACCCAGGGTGGTTTCTATTTCCCCACCTACAGGGGGGCCAGCTCCCAGGGTTTCTATTTCACAAATGAGCTTTTCAGGTGGCACCAAGTATCTGCAGTATAAATGAATAAAGGTGACCAGGAGAGTTAGGAACATGGGCTAATGTGACTAGTTTCTTCTAAAAATATATATTTTTAAGAACAAGAAATATATTGGACAAAAAGGATGACAATCCCTGATCTGAAATAGCTTTAAATATTAATAGATTCTCCCTTTTAAAATGGAAACCTCTTTTAAAAAATGGTTTGGGTTTTTTAACTCTTCCTCCCTCTTAAAAAAACAACCAAAGGCTGGAAAAATATACAAAAACCTACCCTTTGGGTTTAAACTATCAGATAGTCTCTTTCTCTGTCTCATGGAAAATTGGTACATAATATTATAGTGCATTAGGTAGAAAGGATAGTAGACATTTGCAGGTGAGATGAGCAATTTCAGCCATGAGCCAGGAGGCTGAATAACCCTGAAGCAGTGCTTCAGTAGGGAAATGGGATGGGAAACGTATTTTTCAAATGGAGCTTGGTGCAGGCCCAATGGGGTCCTAACCATGCACCTACAGGAAGGCAGCCCAATGATGCAGCAGCTCCGGTGTGCCCTGTCCTCAGTCCCATCAGACACCAAAGCTGCAAACTATATTCCTTCTGGGTGCTTGTTCCCACATACCCCGTCAAACCATTTCTGCAGCCAGTTGCAAGAAGCCCAAGATCAGCACCATGAACTGTGTCCTTTACCTTAGGACCATAATTCCTGGGGTAGACTGAAGACACTGGGCAGAATCATCCCTGTCATATTGGGACTTCCATAACAATGGCCTTATCCCAGCTCCCCAGTGCTGCAGATCATCCACCCTATTTCTAGCTCGCTCCATCTGCCTAAAGGTGTGGGCTGGAAAAGCATGGCTTCCAAGACCTGAAATTTTGTTGGGATTTGCCATGAGAAAGAAAGAGGCAGCATTGCATTGTTCTTCAGAGTTTGTACCCATATCAACTAGCTTTACTTCAAGTTTCTGGTTCATTTTCTAAGGCAGGTATAGCCCTGAGCTTCAAAGGCCTGAGCTCCCTCTAGGGAGACAACAGTATCTACACATGATGTGGTTCAATTAATGCAGCAGTAATTTTTTTTTTTTTCCAGCAAAAGTTGGTGGTTAGGGTTCTTTAAAATATATATTTAAATAATTTTACATTTACATATAATATCTTAAAAAACAAAGCCAAGAACTCAATCCCACACACCTCAGAAACCCAAGCACACTCACTTTACAAAACAGAAGAATAACAGGTTATCAAAAGAGGCAAAGACTCAAGAGAATTTTGTCTGTTGGTTTGTTAATGGGAGGGAGAGGTTGCCACAGGGGGCTCACATTCTGGGTTGAGAAGGGCTCTCTTTATTACCACTTTTGTTTGTCAAAGCTAAAAAAAAAATTTTTTTTTTTCTGAAGAAAGTCAAAGTTTGGAGTCTCCATACAGCTTCCATATCCACATTAAGAGTCCCTTCTGCATTCAGGCTCCTGTGCCACTGCTGTCTGCTAGGCGAGATCTCTGACCTGGGAGAGAGAGAACAATCATCAGGGGAGGGAGCCAGCACCGTAGGCTTTGAGCACAGTGCACAGGGACCAGGCAAGGGACTTGGGTGTCCATCCTCAGCATATGGCAGGCTCTCAGGAAATGACAGGTCACAATACTACATGGGCTGTGAATATAGTAAAGGGCTTAACCAGAGTTCCTTGTTCTGTGTTGAGAGCACAGGTGCTTCCTAGATAGCTGGCATCCCTTATCTGGATGTGCAGAGTCTTTTAGAAGTCCTTAGGTAGCATAAAAACACAATGTACGCATCAGGCACTGTTGCAGGCACTGGAAAGAGCTGGGGTGTAGACCCCTCTGACTGAACTGAGACTTCAAAGCAAAGTGATTTCAGGTTGTGACAACCTGGGGAGAAAACTGGATGTGAGAATAACCTTGAAGGTGGCTAGAGGGTGTCATTTAAGCTGAGATCTCGAGGAGGGAAGCAACAGAGAGGTCTAAGGCTGGAATGAGCTTGGCACATTGTTGGAGCACAGGACAAAGGTAATAGGGAGCTAAATAAAGTAAGGAGAGTGAAGCAGGTAGTCAGTCAGAGGGGAAGGCAGGAGCCAGATCACAAAGAATTGGGTGAGGAGTTTACATTTTCAAAATTCTAAAGGTCATGGTATGTCACTGAAGGGTTTTCTAGTGTAAAGATAGAGTTACGTTTAAAAAAGACCACTCTGGCTTTCAAGTAGAATAGAAGACTAGTGACAGGAGACCAGTCAGGTTTACTGCCTTCACCCTGGAGAGAGGAAATGGTCCTAATAGGACAGAGGTGGGGATGCAGAGGAGATAAATGTGAGACAAACGAGGGCTGTCTGGAAAGTATCCAGCCATGTAATATGAAAAACAGAGGCATTTATGGCTGGATTTTTTCCAGACAACCCTTGTACTTTGGATGTGGAATTTGTTGCAGTGTTGCTCACAGGTATTGGACTGCACACTATTTATTACTGAGACAAAATGTTTGTAAACTACAGCAATTTTGATAATGTCTGCTGAATCTAATAAAAATTCTGGACTTGGATTTGACTAAGTTTTGTTTTGTTTTTTTTTAAGATTTATTTTATTGTTTTTGACAGAGACAGAGACAGAGACAGATAGAGAGAAGGGGAAGGGCCCAAAGCAGTCTCCATGGTTGTACATCATCCGTTTTCGACATGGTTTCATTCCACACAGGTGGGCGGGGGCCGCTCAGGGTGGGAACTGGGCTGGGGGCCTCCCAAATGGGAGGCATGCCCCCGTGAGCCAGGGGCCAAGAACTAGGGGCCTCCAGCATGGAAAGCACACCCCTAAGTTTTTTGCTAAGTCTGACATCTTTTGCTAAGCTTCATATTTTTTTTTTTTTTTTTTAGTAATTCAATTTTCTGGACAAATTTTCACAGAGGGCTGAGAAGTCCAGGACATTAGAGCATGAAGGACAAGGCAGGCAGGCTCAGGGATGGTGCTGAGGCTTTTGCCCTGAGAATCTGGGTGGGGGCCTTGGAGAAGGCGGGTGTAGAAGGAGGAGTCCGTTGAGTGCTAATATGAACCTGACAGGCAGGGATACTTGTGTGGCAACTGGGGATAGAGATTATGGAAGCAGAGGGCCCAATGGGTCTGGAACTCAGAAGAAGGGCTGGGTTGGGGAATAACACTTGGGAGTTGTCAGGTACAGATGGTGTTTAAAGTCAAGGGCACAAAAGGAGTTGCTTAGAAAATGACTGTGGAGAGAATAGGACCCTGCCTCTAGTCTATTGTCATCTCTTGCTCTCACCTGCAGCCTCAACAGTTGTGGTGTTGGACTCCTGAATGTCCTGGGAGGCACTGGGGAAGCTGGCCCTGGTAGCCCCCATTTTGTCTGGAGGGCAGCCAGGAAGCAGTGGTGTCCTGGGCTGGTAGCACAGAACCTGCTCTTCTTCCTGGACTCCCCCCAGGCCCCTGTGGGGCTGCAGGACATCGGAGCCCAGCATCCCACCCCAGGGGCTGAGGCCATGGGTTCCTTGGCAGTCTGAGGGGAGGCCCAAGTCACAGTCCACATCCTCTGGAATGATGGGGATGCGCTGGCTCAGGTCCCAGGCCCCTGGGTGGCAGCTGGACAGGGGCTCCTGGGCGAGCGTGTACTGTACGCTCACCGAGCAGTCCTCAGTGTAGCAGCCGCTGCTCCCTCCACCGCCTTGGGCCACCTGCTTTTCTTCATAGAAGCAGCAGGGCAGGCCCTCATATTTCACCCCATCTGTCCTGGGCAAATGGTCTGGGTGAAGGCCATACAGACCCTGGGAGCTTCCCAGCTGTGACTCCCCACCTGTGGAGCGACAGCCCTCACAGAGGGTGGGTGCCAGGACCAAGGTGCTGCCCCCAGCTGCTCCCACACTAGGCTCCAGTGTGGAGGGCTTGGGCTCACAGCAGCAGGCACACGATGGCCCCTCACGGCCCCGCTTCCAGGTCCTCCTGAGGTCTCGGGCAGCCCCAGGAGAAGCCTCAAGCCCCACTTCTGAGGTAGAGCTGTTGGGCCCCCTGTGCTCCAGAGAGGAGTTGCTGCTGTAGTTCATCTCCAGGCTGCAGGTGGACAGCTGGTCCCCCAAAGGAGAGGCAGGGCCAGGCCAAGGATCCCCATGCCCAGCACCTTGACTATGGGCTGTAGGGAACTCCTCAGGTGGTGGGGAGCCCTCGAGGTGCATGACAGGGCCCCGGCCTGAGCAGCTTGAGCCCGCCACGTCGCTAGTGCGACAGGGGCTACGGCTGCGGTAGATGAAGGGGTCATAGTCGCTGCTGAGAGAGCTCCGGAAGGTGGAGCAGCTCCCATACACACCCTGGTTGCTGACCTCAGTGCAGTCCACCACTGAGTCACTGGAGGAACAGTGGCACTGGCCAGAGCTGCTGCTACTGCTGCTGCTGTCGCTGCCTGGGCAGTCAGCCAGGTAGCCACTGCATACCGAGCGGTGGCCATGGTAGCAGCTGAAGCTGGACGTGCTGCCACTCTCCAGGTGGGAGGGTGGGGCCATGTGCACGACCGTGGGGAAGAGTAGACTGCCACTGCCATTTGGGGAAAAGGCACGAGATGGGCCCCTAGGCATGAGGCTGGATGGAGCCTGACCCTCCTGCTCTGGGTAGCTGAGGCCTTGGAAGTAGTAATGTTGGTACATGGTTTCATACTGGGAGAAGCAAGCTGCCTTGGAGAAGCTGCGGCCACTAAACTTGGGCCTGCGAAAGGGATGGGCTGGTGAGTAGGCCCGGTGCTCCAGGCTGCAGCGGTGAGGGGCCAGGGTGTGGTCCAGATGGAGAGGTGGGTAGCTGCGGATGTAGGTGGGCGTCTGTGGTGAATAGAGGCTCTGCTCTCCGTGCCGGTCCATGGTCAGCAGCGTGACGGGGTTCCCATGGGAGTCCATACTTGTCCTTGTAGGGTAGGCTGGGATGGCATTGGTCCTATGCACACGGCCAGGATAGTGCACTGGCAAGATCACCCTCTGCTGCCGGCTACGTGAGAGGTTGCTAGTCTCCATGCACACAGTACTTGGGTTTCCTTTTTGTTCTGAGGAGAGGCAGAGGACACAGTCAGAAGGACTGAACATATGGTGACAGGGGCTAGAGGGATAGGTAAATAAGGGCAAAGACTGAAGCAGCAGGGTTGATCACATGCCAAGATGCCCAGTCTCCCAACCGTAGCTCATGTTCTAAGATGTCACCAAACTTGACCACACTGGCAGAGGCTGACCTGCTTCTCTGTCTAAAAAGTGGCCACTGCTATAAAGGCCCATCTCCCACCTCCCCAGTGTTCTGCCCAACATAGGCAACACAGGAGTTTGCAGAGAGTAAACAGGTCCACTAAGATAAAAGGCATTCTCCCTCTTGCAAAAACAGCTGTCCCACAATCCAATACCACAGTGACTCAGGTGCAACATCACAACCCTGCCACCTCCAAGTCATTGTCTCTTGTGGTCTAGGAACAACCATGCAGTTCCAGGCATGGGCAAGCATCATTACTGTCATTTCTGCTAAAGAGATTGTGGGCCTAAGGCCTGGACAGTCCAGATGCCTTACTCATGGCAATTCTTCACATTAGGCTCTCTAAAGTCCAGATGACAGTGCTGCGGTGGTTTTACTCACCAGCCTGCAGCATGTCACATTCTTGTGAGGCACTTGGAAGGGACAGTGACTCTTCAGCAATGATGGAGGCAAGTGACAGTTACCTATGATGTTGTGCCGACAATGGGGGCAGGTGTAGTGTTGCAGTAGCCACGGATCCACGCACTTCCTGTGAAAGCGGTGAGTACAGGGGATAACCCGCAGCTCCTGGGAAGGGAGAGAGGACACACAGCCTGAAGGGAGGGCACCGATGGGGCCAGTTCTGCCTTCAGCCAGTATGTGCTTCTTCCTATGAAGCCCACCATGGACTAAGGAGCCCCCCCGTTCACCATGCCAGTGCCCAGAAGCTCCCTCCTCATCTCATCCGATCTCTAGCTATTGGTAGGCTCAATTCCCTGGAGTCAGGGCCCACACATGGATTCCAGGGAGAAGGAAATGGTCCATCAGCCAACCCCAGCCATAACCCTCAGTGTTATAAGGGAGGAAGCACACGGAAGCAGACTTCTTTCTGGTCGATGGAGGAGGGCACTCACATTCATGACACACACTAGGGAAGACCAAAGCCAGGTGCTAATGCATATAGGGAGCCTGGGGGTATGGAGAAAGGCCTTGGTACAGACCAGGACCATTTGCATCTCTGGGAAGGTTGCCACCTCCAGGTACTCCAATGGGGACAAGTAGAAAGGAAGATGCCCAGAACTCATGATTGGCAGGGAGGGTAGCAAAGGGGTAAAGCTCTCCTGTCCTCTTTTGTTATAAACCTGAGACATATGGTTTATAACAAAGCACCATATGTGGAGAGGAGGTGATGGGGTTTTCTTTCTTTCTTTTTTTAAAAATTATTGTTATATTTAATGGGGTGACATTGATTGGCAACAATTAGACAGTTTCCAGATGTACAAGTCCACCTCACATCACCCATGCATTGCATCACGTGTGATGGGGTTTTCTAAGGCAGAACCACCTCTGGAGTTCCTGAGTTCAAGCACCCTCCAAACTTGCTAATTGTATTTTTATTCCCCCCCATTCTCTGATCAGCTCAACACAATAATATTCAAACTAATACCTAATACTGTGCCTGACTTTGGTAGGAGTTCTACCTGTATTTTCTCATGTAACTTTCATGATAACTGGAATGCTGGTCAGTCTTGGGCCCATGTCACAGCATGGACATAGAGAATGAAGTCAGTCACTTGCCCAAGATCACAAAGCTAGAACCTGCCTGAGCCAGGATTAGAACCCAGGCAGTTTGCCTCTATAGACTATGCAAGACTTTTAATGTAAAGACCTCTGCAAAAACTCATTTTTCATTCAACAGTCTACATAGCAGTGTAACACTTTCAAAGGGGCATCAAATGTCTGCAACTAATTAAGTGGTTTACTCCCCAAATGTGTATGTGTCTCTCTCTAAAGATTGATTAAGCAAACATCTTTAAAGATTAAGGTTTTCAGGTTTTTTGGGTAGATGCCCAGTAGAGGGATGGCTGGGTCATATGGTAATTCCATTCGTAGTTTTTTGAGGAATCTCCATACAGCCTTCCATAGTGGTTGTACCAGTTTACATTCCCACCAGCAGTGTATGAGGGTTCCTTTTTGT